>JAZGTJ010000992.1:19854-69060 GCA_036877575.1 Botia almorhae
TCTCTCTCTGGCACAGGATTGTGTGGGTGGTATTCCAATCTCACATGTATATCAGAGAGACGTGTATCAGCCACATTTACACTGAGATGATACATTTAGATGCCTGTCAGAGTCATAAATAGAAATAAGTTACAATCCCATCCTGGTTATTTAGCATAACCAGCTGTATGTCAGCACACACTTACTGTTTGTGTGTGTTTAACCCTTTATATCTTTATCAAGTTAGTTAACAAATAGTTAGTGAAGTTACATCTGAGATGTTGTGACATCATTCGTTGGCAGATGCCACTTGTGTTTTGATCTGATGTCAATGAATTCACCCTGTTTTAAATGACCTCAGTCTTCAGATACTTTCAGAGTCACTGTAACTGTATATAAACATGTAAATGCAGAACAGAGCAGCTGAGCTGTTCGCAGGAAGCTTCACTGCAGTATTTCTGCTGCATTGCTGTGAGTTATGTTAAACTGTTTGTTGTTGCGTGACAACCAAACCAAAAGTCTTTTTAAATCACTCATACCTTAGCCAACAGTTTTCAAACAGAGATGGAGAAATTGAGCACATGCACCATAAGAGAGAGAGAAACAGTTTGTATCTGTAGAAAATCAATATTTAAACTGACGATACTCTCATAACGCTAAACCAGCTGTTTGGCTATCTGTGTTTGTATATGGGTGAGCAAACAGCGCACTCTTCATTTCCCCAAATTTACTGTCATCCCGATCTCTCGTGCATGCCGAACATGTGCGTACTACACAGTGTGCATTCTGCATACTCAGTCTCTTTAAAACACCGTGGACAGTTTTTATCCTTGTTGACTGACACGGTAAAAAGAGTAAATTGGGTTCTGAAGACTCTAATCCTCTTTCCTGTCTAAATTTAACCCTCTTCTGCGGATGACTTGTCAGTTCCTCACTCAGTCTAGTACAGTGTGAAAGTAAGAGCTTATACTTGCCTGCTGTAAATAATGCAGGAAGCTGCTTTTTAAGGGCACGTGTGTGTTGTGACAGAGGTGAATAATTCAGCCTTGTCTGCTCTCTGTCCAGTGTTTCAGAAGCACACTTATGAGAAAAGACACTCAGATCATGCAACTACACCATGAAAATCTCATTTCCATTTCTGGCCTGGCACAGCAGGTCCAGATCACATGACCCAGGCTGGGGTCCCCTCTGAGCTGACCTGAGATCAGGGCTTTCACAACACTCCTGCTGATGCTGATAGACAGAGAGCCCTTGAATCTGACCCCAGACCTGCTGAGAAAAGCAGATATCTGTTCCTGAACTGATGTTGAGTGTTTGGGTTCACTGTTATGGAGCTGTGAGAGTGTAATACTGATAAATCTTTCATAGGTGTTGTGTGTGCTGCAAGACCCCCGAGAACAGTGGCCCCAAAATTCAAATTCATGTTATTATTCAAGTCATTTAATGCTGGTTTTCATGACCGGAGGCCACCATGAGAGGTTTGGTGACAACAAATTACAAGTAAACTCAAACTTTTTGCAATAAATGTCATATTCATTTCTTTTATTATTGAACCATACTTAGTGTAGTGTACATGATGATGAAGATGAGGATGAGGATGTGTTTTTATGTGAAATGTGACCTGTTTTTCACGAGATTCACCCTAACAGAAACGGAAGAAGAGAAGAAACTGTCAATGTCACAGCAAGAGGAAAGACAATCTGGAAAAGATCTAAAAGAGAGTCAGATGAAAAGACAGAGAGGGAAAATGGCAGTCAAAGATCTGCAGTGTTGTAGCTGAAACAGCTGCTGATTCTGTTCTGAGAATTGAATGCAATGAAGGCAGCTGCTTACGGCCGGATTCATTAGTACAGCTGTGCCCAGAGCAGAGAGAGAGAGAGACCAGAGAGAGAGAGACCAGAGGAGAGAGAGACCAGAGAAGAGAGAGAGATCAGAGAAGAGAGAGAGAGTTCTGTCTTGGGAAATAAGCAGATTCTTAAATCACATAGTGAAAGGCAGCAGGAGAGAGAGAGAGAGAGAGAGAGAGTAAGTGTAAGTGAGAGAGACAGTGTTCAGAGGAGAAATAAGAGAGTCAGGGATCTCCAGCAGTGCTGCAGTACTGAAGAGATGGTCTTCCCTCACTGCAGTCTGCTGTAATGCAGACCACCTCTGCATACTAAACCACCATGCATGCTTCCACACTGCACTCTGCTACTGTACTGTACCGTACATGATGACATACTACACACCCTAAACCCAAACACACACTGCTCCAATAGACAGAAAGTAATGATGTGTTGAGGAGATTATTAGAGATGGTGATGGTGAGTGATTGATCAGGGCCCGCTGCCTTTTTAATGTACTTCATCATAAACATTTGACTGGAGTGTTACAGTCACAGCTGGGGCTCAGTGGACCCGACCTGTCAACATTCTAGATAAAGTTGAGAAGAGAAGTGAGGTCTTCTTCATCTCTCTGTTTGTATGTTGTGAGTGATTAGTTGAGTAGCTTTGTGGCAGCTCTGCTCTTCTGATGCTTGTGAGATGTTTGCTGTAATGTTTGTACAGACTCACGTAAGATGATACATATCTGAACTGCTGCTTGTTTATCATTCATTCATTCAGTTTTGCTGGCATGGTCCATTTAGCTTTTGTGGATACAGTATTTCTTGTAACTATATGGTTAAAAACAACTTTCTCTGTTGAAGGCCACAACTGCAAAATGACTTGATTATAATACACTAGATGTTTCGCAGATACGTCGTCCTGAAGGGCAATTTCAAATGCCGGAATTCTTTTTATCTTGTTTTTATACCTGTCTGCTGTCCGTGACGCCTCTGGATGGATTCTTGCCGCTATGCAGCACTCAGATTGTCTGTTTGGGTCATGTGACATCAGATCCACTGGCATGGAGCTTTAATAAAGTTCTTGTGTGGTCAAACTTGTGAGTGCTGCTTTATAAACTCATTAGCACTCTTTACTGGAGAGACTTTACAGTCTTTCTAGAAACAGGTGAACTGGAGCTGTTACATTTACAGTAGATCTCACATCAGATTACTGAAGACTTCAGATTCACACACTCCCAATCAGCATCCTTCTCACACTCTGTGTGTGTGTGTGTGTGTAACAGTGATGTATGAGCAGTGATGTGTATTGTTGTGTGTGTGTGTGTGTGTGTGTAAGCAGTGATGTGTATTGTTGTGTGTGTGCGTGTGTGTGTGTAAGCAGTGGTGTGTATTGTTGTGTGTGTGTGTAAGCAGTGATGTGTATTGTTGTGTGTGTGTGTGTGTGTAAGCAGTGGTGTGTATTGTTGTGTGTGTGTGAGCAGTGGTGTGTATTGTTGTGTGTGTGTGAGCAGTGATGTGTATTGTTGTGTGTGTGTGTGTGTGTGTGTGTGTTTTTGGGGGGGTGTTGGAGGATAGATGCAGTATTTCCCACTGTGAACCCCACTGCTGCTGAACAAGGTTGCTAAGATACGCCGGTCTTATATTAGATTATCTTATCTGTTGTTACTATATTTTCCCAGCACTGTGAAACCTTTATTAATTTGGAAATTTACCCAGCTGCAGAATTAGGAAGCTGTTGTGTGTACATCAGCATGGTCTCTCTCTCTCTCTCTCTCTCTCTCTCTATCCACCCATCTATCCAGACCTCCTTCAGGTTTAATGTCGGCCCCTCCTCCTTACACAGGCTGGGTTGATAAACAGCAGTAATCTGCTGTCATCTACATTCCTGAGGCTTCTGGCTCCATTTGATATCCCACTAAACAATAAGACATGCAAGCTAACAAAGCAATGATGTCATCACCTGCAAACGCTATTGGCTGGAAGCTGAGGTCATAACTCTTGTGTTCATTATATTTAGCTGGTGTGCTGTCAGTGTTTGACAGCTACACATACTCACGACATGCTTTGAAATATCTGCATTGACCTGTTGGGTTTTTCTGCAGCATTTGGTCAGGAACACACAGATGCAGAAACGTAATTTAGAATTCTGTCACCTTGATATTGTTCAGGGAAGACAGTGTTGATTCGTGCGTTCCCTCAGGGTGAGTTCTTATTGCTCTGATCTGAGCTCTGTCTGCAGGGTCATTTATATATTTTCAGCATTGATTAATTAAGCCATTCCCAATGATCTCATCGAGAGCTTCGATCGCCTCATTTCCTGTTGTCTCTTGTTCTGTTTACTGATGTTGTTTAACTCGTCATCACACTTGAGCTGTTTCAGGGGGACCTGTTAAACATTAGCATAATCCAGTTAAAAATAATTGAGCTATTACATATAAAAATTCATCTGAATACATATAAAAATTCATTCATTCATTTTAAAGTCTCTTCACATTTTTAGGATGAGTGATGCCTGCCCATGCAAAACAGACTGTTATGATGCAGTCAGTTTTTGGGTGGTTGCCAGGGTGTTGCCATGTTGCTAGGCTAGATGGTTGTTGGCGTATGCTGGTTGGTTGCTAAATCTGAAGAGGTCACCCCACGTCTCTGTGTTACTCTGGTGTCTGTTAATTAAAATAGAACATTTATAAAATATATATATATATATGAACATATGTATGAAAATATAAATATAATAAATAAATAAACACATCTATGATGCCTTAAAAGGCTGTCTATGTAGACAGCTAAGTAGGATTTGGAACAGAACTAACCGTGTTTAACTAGCCAGCAGTTTATAGGTGTGTGAAATAGCCTTCGTGTCAGACTATCAGATGAGACTGGTTCCCTGCAGTATTCAGTCTGATATCTGATGTCTGATATCTGATGTCTGATATCTGATGTCTGATATCTGCCCGTCTGAGTGGGAAACTTTGTGTGGGGGGGGGGACTTTCCCTGATCAGGGCAGTTGATGGTCAGAGGTCAAAGGTCAGACACTCCATCTTGTTCCTGTTGCAGTACAGATGGAGAAGCAGCAGGGGCGCATTGAATGCGACGCCTCTGAAGCCAACACTGTCTTGTCCTAACTGAATGCAAGCCAACATGCTATTTGACATCGACTGCAGCTGAAGCTTTTTAAAGCAGTTTGTTTGTTCACACTGAAATCAGAACATGATCTGAATTTATCTGCAGCACCAATGAAACCGCAGCTTACATGATCCGCCTCCTAATGCAGTTTTATGTATTAGCAATCGCTGCAGATGAAGATGAAGATGAAGAAGGGATCTTCTCTGATTTAACTGCATTCTTTTAAAGACAACATAAAGTCAAAATTCACCCTGTTTGCTTTGCCACATGATTCTGCTCTTATTGTGTATGTGTCATCATTGCAACATTTAAAAAACTGCTTGTCTTTTTCCTGTGCTTGTTATTTGAAGTCAACATCAAACAAATCAGAAAACTGAAATGAACTGGAGTGAAACCGGTTTAGTGTCCTGCAGTGGATAATGGATGATTGTAAATGTACTGGTGCTCTCATAAATGAGTCTTTAGAAATCTCCTCTCTCTCTCTCTGTCTCTCTCTCTCTCTGTCTGTCTCTGTCTTTCTCTCTCTCTGTGTTTTGCAGTAAGTGACAGCTGTTTTCGGAACCTCGCTGAAGACCGCAGTGGGGTCAATCTCAAAGATCTCGTACACGACCCGTCTCTGTGAGTGACCACACATACACACACATACACACACATACACACACATACACACACATACACACACATTTCTTTTGACATTCTGTTGTTTATGTAGTTTTCTATTATTTATATATATATATAATATATAAACGGAGTTTACAGAGAGATTTCTGTACAAATAACTGTAGCATGCTAACATGAATTACTTTAAGTGACCCATTAGCTTCTCTGCTTATATACTGTCACGCTAATCACTGAATGCTGTTCAGACAGGGCTGGAGTTTGTCATGCTAAACATGTGCCTGCATTAAACGCCTGATGGATATTAATGTCAGAATGACTTATCGTCACGATCGCGTGATCGCCATAACAACTGAGTGATTTCACATGTCATATTACATGAATGAAATGTGTGTGACCCGTATCAGACAGTGTTCACTACACACGCGCGTGTGTGTGTGTGTGGATTACATGACAGTGAATATGTCAGATCAGTGAAGAATTAAATAAGAGGTTATATTTAAATATCGCTGAAACTGGTGCCAGCCATAAGATGATGTCACTTCCTCTGAATGTTTTCAATAATGGAGCTATTATTGAAAGTTTAGGTTGTATCTGTCTGCTCACATCAAAAACTGTGACCTCTCAATAATTCCAATAATACACTTCCATACTAGTCTTGCTTTATTCCTGCAGTTTGTGTTTTCCATGCTGTATTGAGTACCTGAATAAGTTTTAGAATTTATTGTTGCATACTTTTTCCACATACTATTTCTTATGAACTAGTATGCAGTATACAAGCGCAGTACCCATTGTTCTGTTCTGAACATACAGCTCATCACTGTTTCATTTCTTTCCTGCTCAGTCTAGTTTTTATCTCACTTCCTGCTCCGAACATCTGGAAATGATTTGAACACAGACTCATTTTTAGCCCAGAACAATATTTGGTTCCCAGGTCAGCTGATTTTCACATCTCACACTCGTACATCTCCAGCTGGAGTCTTACAAAACAATTTACCCGATCAGATTTAACGATTTTGCCAAAGGATCAAAATGTAACAGTTTGAATTTCAGTAAGACCTCAAGTTCTGCCACACAGTGATTATGGCTAAAACCACCGAAATCTCCCGCTTGAGTCTGTATTACAGAATCACAGAATTACTGTCCTAAAAACTCCTGGCTGTTTCCTCTCAGGTGTAAAGTGGTGGTGTAGGTGAGTGTAATTTGCCAAACAAAATAACACAAATATTTTCATTTTAACTGGATTATTAAGTACCTAGCTAACAATTTTAGGTTGTAAGAACGTTGTTTCCCCAACGTTTCCATGAAGTAACAAAACCGATAAAAATGTTACTTTGGAAACTCTAGGAATGTTTAAAACATCCCTTTGATGTTGCATTAACATTACTGCTTTAACACTCAGTTTTCTGCTGTGGGTGTGTGATGTTTTTGGCTTAACTAAAGCATGAAAACCATCATGACCCAGATTTACCCTGAAAGTTCTGCCTGCGCTTCTTTTGTTCACTGTCACTAAACTTTCAGTCTTTGTAAGAAGTCACCTTCTCAACTTACACAGCATCTATTTCAAAACGTCACTGTAACTTCTCTATCTTTAAGATGAATCTGAGTGTGAACTTGCTGCTATTATTTTTCTCTGAAGTCATCGGATAATGTTAGTTCAGGTTTCTTGCATCAAGGCCGCTGTAACAGGTGAGGTTATTTCAGGTTGTGGGAATTAATCTTTGTAAAAAAACATGTTCTGTTCTGTTAGTTATTAAATATCATAAATTTAACACATATTCCTAACACACGGTTACAGACACAAAGACATAAGGCCTAAAATGATGTCTCTACCTTTATTATAGAGACAAAATGAATCTCGTATCCTAAATGCTCTGAAACACACAAACACACACACACACACACACACTGCCACCAGAGGCCGTAGTCTAAAGTGGTTACCTTGGAAACGGAGGAAAGAGCCTAAGTTATTTGCTCTCAGTATAATGTTATTTATGCAGACTGGACTCAATAACACTGAAGGGTTATCATGTGTTAACCTGGCAGGTGTGACTAACTGTTGTTCCGAATCCTGGCGAGGAAAGCTCCCACATTCCCATGAATCACATTTTGTACCTTCACTCAAAATGTAATAGTAATTTTTAATATTATATTTTATGTCTTTTGATCAATTCATAATTTAATTTCTGTTTGTTTGTTTTTGGATGAAAGATGACTGTGTGATGATCATTTTAAAGCTGTGTGTGTAAGTGTGTGTGTTTTAGTGATGTTGAGACCTGATGCTGTAGTTTTCTAAAAATAACACACAGAAGAAACAGAGAGAATAGAAAAGAGAAAGGGGCTCTTACATAAGAGCTGTCTGCAGCTTTACACCTTCTGCCTAGAGCGCTCACACTTGCTCACAGTTCTTCATTTGGCCACAGGGTGGCGCCACACAACAGAAATTCGGTCATCTTTACTCTTTATGGGTTAATTTATGTTATTTAATTACTAGTTCTTCTTATACTGATGTTCTTGTGCTGTACAGGCTTGGAGGAACCATCTCAGCTTATAAAGTCGTTCCTGATGAACTTGATGAGATCAAGGTGTGTTCAGACAGTGACATCACACTTAACAATGTGTTCGGTAACCCATCAACAAATCATTGCATTAAAAACAATTACATTTATTTATGATTAAACAACTGATGTAATGTTGAAAATGACTGTTGAATATTTGTAGTCATATTTCACCTTGTGACACATTTGTGTAACACACTCATATTTACTGTGATGAACTACACGTGAGGTTAATCTGCTAGTGTGATTCTCAGCAGAACTGACTTAACAAATCCCACAACAATCACCTCAACACCAGCAGGCAGTTGCTTGGACTAGTCTAATCAGTTAGTCAAATTAATTTATTCTTCAAGACTGGTCATAATTTTATAAGTCAGTTACACATAAAGGTAGATTGGTCTATTTTGAATCTGAAAAGTAATCTGATTAGCCCTAACCAATTGCAAGCTGGTCAGACTAGTCAAGACTGGTCAGACACAGTCTTAACTTAGTTAATGCATCTGGCCCTAGTGTATTTATTGTCTTCTGCTCCTGTAGGAGACACTGGTTGACTGGTGTGATGAGAAGGAGTTAAACCTCATTCTGACCACAGGCGGCACTGGTTTCGCCCCGCGAGACGTCACACCTGAGGTGGGTCTCGTACCCTCTGTGTGTGTGTGTGTGTGCACTTGTACATCTGTCTTTGTGAGGACGAGGATTTTGATATTTAAATAGCAAAAAGAATGATTTTCACTGGTGGCCTCAGACCTTCATACTCACCATATATGTTCTGCACGACATAGACGACACACAGAGCTCGTCCCCCACACACTTCTGTATGACTCTCTCTCTTTCCCATGAGTCTCATCAGAATGAATGCTTTGATCTTCCTCATTCATCTCTCTCAGTGCTGCTCTAATGATGCTCAACACACACACACACACACACACACACACACACACACGGTTATCATGTGAAGGGTGTGCTGAGATGGTGGGCGGAGTCACCAGCACAGAATTTGTTCATGTGTGACATCACTGTGAATTCGATGTTAGACTGTCAGTTGGAGGTTCTGTCCTGCAGGAACAGCTCTGATCATTTGCTCTTTAATGAAAGGAGATTATATTGATTTTATATTGAGACATTGTTGAGATCTCTTCTAGAACTCACACATTCGAGATTACTGAGGTCTTTTCACAGGAGAAGACTAATGCAAAGATCTCCAGTTAAAGGACGGGTAGACGATTTCAGAGACGCTAGCAATAGCAAGCTAGCTTTTAAAGCATAAGATCCGCCCTCCCTTCAGAGCGCTCTAAAGCCACGCCTCCTCCAACACATCAACACATGCATAGTTTGACAGGCACATGAGATAACCTATCATTTATTCTGACTGCTCTGTAGAGCTGTGATCTCTCTCTCTCTCTCTCTTTCTGCAGGCCACTAAAGAGGTGATGGAGCGAGAAGCTCCAGGGATGTCTCTGGCCATGCTGATGGGCTCTCTGAACGTCACTCCTCTGGGAATGTTGTCCAGGTCACACTTCACAACACCCTGAACATGTGCTGTCAGTGTGAAAGGTCTGATCCATGCTGTCTTCATTACGTTAGAGCAAAGACTGACCCAAGATCAGCCCTCTCAACAAAAGACTTAGTTTTATTGGCTCACGCACACAAAGAGTTTGATTTGATACAAGACACTTCTGGTACAGAAACACAACAGCAATGATACTTACAGAATTATATGAGCACTGAATAGTGAATAGTGACCTCAAAACATGTGTGTGTGTTTGTGTGTGTGTGTGTGTGTACAGGCCGGTTTGTGGTATCCGAGGAAAAACTCTCATTATTAACTTGCCAGGCAGTAAAAAGGGTTCACAGGTGAGCTGTGTATCTCTCTCTCTCCTTATCTCGTCCATATTGACCAGATGAAAGTGTAAAATGTTCTAATGTGTGTTTAACAAAGTTTAATTCTAGCTTAACTAGACAACAGATTGTGTTTATATGTCATGGATATATACGTCCATATAGAGTTACATATAACATATTTTAATTATTCTCTCCCACTCTCTCTCTCTCTCTCTCTCTCTCTCTCTCTCCTGCAGGAATGCTTTCAGTTCATCCTGCCCGCTCTCCCTCATGCCATCGATCTGCTGAGAGAGGGCGTGGTCAAAGCAAAGGCGGTGCCTAATGAGCTGGAGGACCTGCCCTCTCCCCCACCCCCTCTGTCCCCGCCCCCCGCCAGCAGCCCGCACCGCCAGACAGAAGACAAGGGGGTGCAGTGTGAGGAAGAGGAGGAGGAGAAGAAGGACAGCGGGGTGGCCTCCACAGAGGACAGCTCTTCCTCACACATCACAGCCGCCTCCATCACTGCCAAGGTAACTCGGACACAGCAAGAGAGAGAGAGAGTCATGTGACACTCTTAATAAATGCCCAGAGGAAGTTTTTCCTCTCTCGAACCCTTGACCAATCCCTGCAGCACACAATCCTTTCTCTATTGCACTGTAGACTTCAGTTTGTGGATGTTCAGTCTTTCATTCCTGCTTCATGATGTGTTATTTTAGTCTCTTCTGGTGTGAGTGATTGTGATGTCATCATCCATCTCATTCGTCTGACTGTTGTGTTTGGATCCACCTCATGCATGTCATGTCAATCAGCCCTTGACGGACAGGTAACTCATCCAATCACCATTTAGTTTAATCTGCTACTTAACTGCAGAACTTTGACGATGTCATCTGTTTTGTTTGTGGTTTTAGATTCCAGATTCCATCATCTCACGTGGGGTTCAGGTTCTCCCCCGCGACACGGCGTCATTGAGCACCACGCCGTCTGAGTCGCCGCGCGCCCAGGCTACCTCTCGCCTCTCCACTGCTTCCTGCCCCACCCCCAAGGTAAGAGTGTCTCACTTCCTGTGCCTCACTTCCTGTTTCCTGTCCCTGCACTGTCCGCTTCCTGTGTGCTGTTCCTCTGCCTCTCCTTCGCTCCATCCCGATGCTCCTCACCCTGAAACGTCTCACACGCTCCGAGCTGTACGAGTCGTACAGTTCTGTGAATGTAAACACAGACTTTTGGGGGTTCAAACTTAAAATGGAAGTTCGTTGAGGAAGTTCAATGCGGTTTAAAGTGCCTCAGAAAGTATCTCTTGGTTTCC
This sequence comes from Botia almorhae, assembly GCA_036877575.1. NCBI lineage: Eukaryota > Metazoa > Chordata > Actinopteri > Cypriniformes > Botiidae > Botia > Botia almorhae. The sequence continues at coordinate 31,086 of JAZGTJ010000992.1, forward strand.
TTGCGCCCGGTAAACCAGATTGTGTCAGTCAAATCAAAAGTGTTTGTGTGTGTGTGTAATACATGAATCTATAATGAAGTTGTTAATAATAACATCAACAGACGTCAAAAACAATAACAGTATTTATGTGGACGTCAAAACGTGTTGAGATGCGTCAAATTCTTTTGTAGAATTATACAACAATGAGGAACAACATTCTAACTACACAAAGATAATCTGAGGAATTGCTTCAGGAAAACACACACACACACTTGCGTGTCTTCCGGGTCTTGTTAAACAAACTTCTGTTGAATCCCGCCCATCTGGCACCAAGTTCTCATCTCTGTGGGTGAGGGACGATTGTTTGTCACTTCATATGTCACAGTCATTTCTCACCCCGCTGCGCGGATGCAGACGGTTGTCATGGGAGCAGGGGTTGCCGTGGAGACTGTGCTCCGTTCATATGAGTGAGATGGCTTGTACAGGTATCTGTTTTGGACACAGGTGGCTATACAAGGTGTTTAATCCAGTGTGAGCTCAACTTTTTGGGAGTTTTGGTTATTTGTAAAAGTCAATTCATTTTCTGTGTGTGTGTGTACACTCATGATGTGTGTACACTTTCTCTGTCTTTCTCACTTCCTGTCTTCTGTACGTCCACAGTCACACACAGATACTGTGTCAGTCCTTCACACAGTTGGCCATGTTATATAACACAGTTATGCAATAGAGAGGCGCATATATCAGCCCCTGTGATTATCTGCATGCACAGTTCTGCATCTCATTGTGGGCTTCATTAGACAGGACACTGCTGGCTTATTATTTAACAATCTATTGATTAAGGTGCTACATCATTATTTGTGTCTTGAGATTGGCCTCTGGGTTTAACCAATCAGAGTGTAGGAACCGACAGGAAGTGTGTTTACACTACTCATACATCAGGTAACATACAGAGCTGCAAATACACGTAACGCTGTTAAGTAGCGCTACGAACATCACGTGTACAAACACACGTAACATGTAAACCTGGTTACTTTAACTTAGTATTCACATACAAAACGTGTAGTAAATAAGATACAGATAATGTGACGGTGATGTGGCTGATGTGAATGTTAAGTGATTTGAGAAAAGAGTGCTGAGTGAGACAAAAGCACAAATCAGTACAGATATGTAGGAAGTACCACACAGCTGACCAATCAGAATGCAGTATTCCACCGGGCTGTTCTAACCTGAACTCTTTAGTTAATCATGTTTAATTATAAAAGCTGTGTTTAATAATTAATAATGTTCCATGTGTAAGAAAAGAGAATTCCCTGAAGTTTATGTGCATTAGTGTAAACAACATGTAAACGACCACATGTAAACTATATGTCTGTAAATAAGCTGAGCGTGTGTGTGTGTGTGTCCTTCTGTTGTCTTTCTCACATTCATTTTGTCTTTTCCACACTGCTTTTTCTACTTGTGTATTATATTTCCTTCCAATCATAACTCTTGCCTGCTCTCTCTCTCTCTCTCTCTCTCACATCCTCCCCCTTCATCCATGCGTGTGTGTGTGTGTGTGTGTGTACACTTCCTCTCAGTGTCAGATGGTTTGTGTCAGTGTGTGTGTGTGTGTGTGTGTGAGCGTTTCTGTCTGTCTTCTGAGGGCTCATGTAGATGATGGTGAGTTTTTGCTTCTCTTGTCATTTCATCACTGTTTTTATATTCTTAGAATCCATTTAATAATGTGAAAAGATTTTAGTTACTTGAGCATCGGTTTGTTTCATGGGTTTCTATCTGTTTAGTGTTTTTACTGTTCAGTGCTGGTGTGTGTGAGTGTGTAATTGATTTATTAATTCGTTTCATGAACAATGTGAATTAAGAAAGACAGAAAAATTACATTATACTCATAAAACACACAGACACATTTGTTATTTTACTGCAGAAAAGAGATTAGAGTTTATATATGGAGTGCTAATACAAAACAGTCATTGTCTATACAAATCTGTCTGTCTGTCTGTCTGTGTTTGTGCACTGTTTTATGGTTGGAGTTTTAAAGTTTTATCACCTTTGAATGTAAATGTACAAATACTGTCATTTTAGTCATGAAATGTACCTTGTATTGAGTATATTAAGACTCTCTTCTGTAAAATACTGTACTGTACTGTACTGTATTGTAAATACTGTAAAATAGTTCATTTAGAGCTCAACTTCTGTTTGAAGATTTAAAACATTTCTTTATAACATGCTTGTGACGATGTTTTTAAGATATTTAAAATGATATGTCAGATATTGTGGATTTTTGGCAGCTACTAATAATATGTGGCACTTCTTCAGTGCAGTTTAATGCAGCGTTGAGAGATAATGAGATGAAAAGGCTGTAGATCGCTGTAAGACTGGAGAAGCTGAAGCGTTATTTCATACAGCTCAGCTACGCATTAGCAGCCGTGATGAGAAGATTGCTCATGTCCTGTCAGCTCCTACACACCTCCTCCAGAGGACCAGAGCTCCAGAGCTGAGACACACATTTCTCTCGAGGTTACTGAGTGTATTAGCACACCTCTGACCAGCGCTCCAGAGAAGAGGAGACTGCTGACTAATACACTGAGATACACTGAGACACACGGCCGACCGTGTTGTGCTGCATAGGGACGCTCTGTTAGAGTCTTACAAATAAGAAGTGAGCAACCGAATCCTTTTCTGTAGACTAGTTCCAGTTTCATTTGTTAATAGCTCACATGATGGACTTATCTGATGTCATTTCCTGCTGACTGTGCAGTGTAGCTCACAGTATAGATTGTGTTTAATCAGTAAAAGCTGTTTATCACCATCACGTCTGTACCACCCGCAGTGTGTCTTTGTTAAGTAAATTAAGTATTATGCTTATATTATAGGTGATATAATTGTTTACAGTTAAAAATGATCAACAAGTGATTATTTAGTTTATGTTTATTAAAGGTGATGTTGGTATGTTCTTAATGTTAAGCATAACTTTAAAATAACTCTGCTGTTGAAACATACTCAGATGCAGATGCTTCTAGCAAGCTTGACTTGTTGTGTTTCGAATGTATCCAGATGCTTGCATACTTGCTTGCATACTTGCTTGCATACTTGCTTAAAGTATGTTTCCCAATCTTTATCTCCACATCAAACTCTTTACCCTGTGGTTTCTTTGAAATGTATTGTCTGCTTTGGATTGTGGTGCTCAAGCAGTCCTCCGGGCCAGCAGGGGGCAGTCGTGTCTGTCTCAGATTGGCTTTGCTGGCTCTTATCTTTAATTGTCTTCTCTTTCTCCCCTCTCGCGGCAACCAGGCGCGGCTTCCCTCCTCCTCATCCACCCTAAGCATTGCTGAGGTATTCCTGCATGTGTCTCAGGTCGCAACGCCATGGCAACAGCGCTCCTGCACGCGTTGCCATGAAACATGTTTATCGCATGCATTGACTGTTGCTTCCTCTTCCTGTCTTGTCATGCATGCTGATCCCAAATGCAACAGAGCAAAAACAGACTTGCAGTCTGTTTAAAGACAGTTACAGATATTTGTCTTTGAGTGTTTTCATTTGAAGTGTGTTTTTATCCATGAACACATTTATTTCAATATTTTTCTTTGTTTTATGTTTTTATTGCACAGTGGATATTTGATGTTGATTTTGCATATGACGCTGTATGTATGTGGAGAGGTTGTTGTTAATAGTGATAGACTGACGTGTTAGCTCGCCAGTTAATCAGTCAATATTTGAGGTTATCGCCATGTTTAACAGGTTTGACTGATTTAGAAGATATTAACAGAATTAGTTCCTTCAGTGTGTCATTTTTCTGATAGTTTTGGTAAAATTGTGTCTCATTTGTTATCATTAAATATTAAATCAGTAATATTTACAATATCATCTGTTTTCTAGATACTTTTAGATCAACTTTGTCTAATAATACATTCATATCGGTCAGCCAGTAGTTTTGTTGCCTTTGCAAAACTCTAAACGAGATATCCAGAGATTTTCCACAGCTGCTGTTCCTCTACCTTTCGATTTCTCATTTAATAAACGTGACATCACAGTAGAGATCAACAGATCAAAACAGCCTCTACACAAAGTTATAATTTATGTGCTCGTCTTATAGCTTGCCGAACTGTAAAGCAGCATTTCCAAACACACTACAACAAACACCATAAAACCTCAAAAGCACAGATTGTTTTTTCTGTTCCTAAAAACTGTCAGTTCAGATCCTCTCAGATCATCATCACGGCTCGAGTGAGTGTTTCTGTTGAATGTTTTAGTTCAGCTGCTCATGTTTTCCATTATGACAGTTCACATCTCGCTAGTGTGATTTATTACTGTGTCGTGTTAGTATGCAAGAGCATGTTTATAAATGTGCTTGATAGACTGTTTGTGAGTGTGTGAGAGTTGGTGTGTGTATGAGGGCAACAGGAGAGGTGTGTGTGTGTGTGTGTGTTTAGAGTGAGTGACTATCCTGTCACTTCCTCCAGGCGTCACGGCGAGAGTTCAGAACACATCTGGATGAGGTCATCACTCTCAAGTCAAGGTACTCAACCTTGGACCAGGTAAAAAGCTTATTTTTAATCTTAGCTTGCTGACAGAATTCAGTCTAAACCCCACAGTTAGGACACCTCACATACATAAAAAACAGCCAACGCAACACCACAGCCTTTGCAGTAGTAACACCGTACACAGGTTAAAAGTTCGGTTGCCATGGTAAATTTTGGTTGACACAAAATTAACACAGTAACACAGTAGTGTTATGATTAATATAATCATCTCAGCGCAAAATGAATTGATTTACACTGTGAGCTAGCTGCTAAATGTGATGCAGTTGTTTCACAGCTCCCCCTGCTGGTAACATGCTGTATGAGCGCGTGAACAGTTTTACACCTTTAATTGAAAACCTGCAAATGAGGAACTCTGCAGGAAAATGATGACAGACTCATCACCTCATTTTCTCTTTGAATTGTGTGATGTGCAGAGCAACCAGAACAGTGTGTTTGAGATGTTTGTGTAGTGTATGGAAGAATGTGTGTGTGTGTGTCTGTGTGTAGCATTGTATTAGGGCAGCTTGTTGTGTAAGTGCCCTCTAAACAGTCTTCCGAAAATAAAAGCAGAACACTCTTCGTAATCCACACTGAAAATGCAGCCGTACCACAACGTGTGTGTGTCTGTTTTTGTCTTTGAGTTCTGAAGTACTCAGTTTTCTTTCGTTGGATTGTTTTTTCTGGTAACTGATGGACTGATGTCTGGTGATTTATCTCTGTAAGCTCCAGTGTCGGTTGGAGGTGCTAAAAGATGATCGGCGCGGCCATAGGACCTTCAGTTCACGAGTAACTATCTCAGAACCTTCATGAGTCTCTCACACAAACATCTTCTGCTGTCTCTCTGCCTGTGGGCTTGTGTGCTTTCTGGCTTTACATCTTTTAGTTTTTAAGCATTTTCTTCACATGGTTTCATTATTGCATACTGTCATGTTTATCCTCGTCCTTTGATAGTAAACTTTGACATTTTGTAGGTTTGAACAGTTAAATGTCAGTTGGTGTTTGTCTGTGACACGAGTGAAACATCAGATTGTGCAGCTTGTTGAGGAACGTGTGAGATTTCATCTGATGGATGATATACAGTATGAGACTTCACAGACCGCACAGAGTCGTTTCTAGAATAGAACCGAGCTGTTATTATTAAACCTGCATAAAGCAAAAGCTACAGTCAAAACATCACGGCTGAAATCATTATACAACCCGCAATGAAATATTTCTCTTTTTTATTTGTTTGTTTCTTCTTTACAGTTTTAAGTTATTGTGTTTGTAGAGTTTTGCTGACGGCGTCATTTTTTTATTGCTTATTTTTTATAGTTCTTGCTGCATTTGCTTTTTTTTTAGTCATTTTCAGGTTTCGCTCTTTCTCTCTCCCTCTCTCTCTCTTGCTCTCTTCTCCTTCTCTTTCTCTCTCTTCTCATTCTTTCTCTTTCTTTTTCTTTCTCTCTCTCTGTATCATTTTCTCTCAGTGGTTCTCTCGTTCTCTCTCACTGTCGCTCTTATTCTCTCACTCGTTCTCTCTTTCTGTCTCTCTGTCACATGACCTGTACAGGCTTCTGGGACTCAGTAACTGTCTCACACTCTTGTGATTGTCTTTCTCTTCTCTGCTTCTTCAGTCTTTCTTAATTTGATGGTGTCTTCTTCACCTCAGGCAGTTTTTCTTTAGGATCATGTTACTCCATCACTCTCTCTCTCTCTCTGGGTTGCTGGGTTCACAGGAGATTCATGTTCTTCATGATTAAGACATGTGTAGATGTTTCTGTCTGTTTCACCTCATCACACTCCAAAATGTTCTGCTTCATGCTTGGTCTCCAGTTCTCATAACCATATCAATGTAAAGAAAACATGACACTGTTTATCAGCTTTAGACATTGTGTAGCAAACAGCTCACAAAAAAACACAATATAACTAAAATAATGTTTTTTTCTCTCCCTCTCTCTCTCTCTCCCTCTCTCTCTCTCTAGGTGCAGTCACGATGCAGCAGCAAAGAGAATATTTTAAGAGCAAGTATGTTGTTTTGTGTATTTGTGTTTTTCTCAAAACTTTTAGGCTTTTGCTGGTATAAAAAATTAAGAGAAACTAAATGTTCCTAAAAAACAAAATCATGGAGTGAAAACTTACGAATCTAAAGCTACATTCAAATAAACATGTGAAAATATGTTGTAAAAGACTCTGATAATGTTAATGTCTATGTTAATATCTGTTATTGTAATTATTAGTTGATTTAATAATAAAGAAAAGAGTGAAATCTTGATCAAATCATTTGAACTGAATTGAGTGATTTGTCTCGTGTGCATTTGAGACATTGAAATCAAACGAATCACAAGTGTGTGTGTGTGTGTGTGTGTGTTTGAAGGTCATAGTGCTGTGGACATCACCAAAGTGGCGAGGAGACACAGAATGTCTCCGTTTCCTCTCACCTCTATGGACAAAGCCTTCATCACTGTGCTGGAGATGACTGCAGTTCTGGGCACTGAAATCATCAACTACAGAGGTACACAAATCATTTTTATGATGATCCGTAAACTAAGAATTGACTTGCAGCTGATTTAAGTGACTCACAGCTGAAGTCTGTTGATTGATTTGTGTGGTAAGCAGACACACATGGCGATCACTCTCAGAGAGTTTGTGTTGTGGTAATGACTGTACGTTCTGTGTGTTACTTGTTAAGAAACGCGTGTGATGTGTCGGTGTGTTTGCAGACGGGATGGGTCGAGTTCTGGCCCAAGACGTTTATGCCAAAGACAACCTGCCCCCATTTCCTGCCTCTGTTAAAGACGGCTACGCTGTACGAGGTGTGTGTGTGTGTATCGTGTGTGTGTTTGTGTGTCGTGTGTTTCTGAGGGTAGAAAACTAAAGCACACACACATGTGAGTATTGTCATGTCTGCTTGTTCATCTGTTGTCTACTGTAACAGCTGCTGATGGACCGGGTGACAGATTCATTATCGGAGAATCTCAGGCTGGTGAACAGGTGAGAGAAACTTCACATGTAGCTGTACATTATTAACTAGTTCTGTTGCTAGTGACGACTGAGCTGTCAAAATGCTGCTCATAATGTGTTTGTGTGTGTGTGTGTTTGTATCGTGTGTGTGTTCTTCCAGCCCACACACACAGTGATGCCGGGTCAGGTGATGCGGGTGACCACAGGTGCTCCGATTCCCTGCGGAGCAGACGCAGTGGTTCAGGTGGAGGACACAGAACTCCTGAGAGAGTCTGAGGACGTACGTTACACCCTCATGAAAATGTGTTCTTTATCATTTCATCATTGTGGATCCCATAAGACTCGCTTTTTCTAGAACCATTTTTGGCTATATACTTCCATAAAGAACCTTTGTGTTTCACAAAAGACTCTGAGCAGTGGAACAGCAGGTCTTTAGACTCTAATGTTTCTTTCAAAAAGGTTTGACTGAATTCTCTGTGGGAATAAAAATAGTTCTATTGTATCCCTGTGAAGAACCCTTTAGGAACATTTATTTTTAAGATTGTATATAAGCATTTTGTACTCTAAATAAAGTTTAGTTTCGTATATCTAAACAATATTTTTGTAAGTCACTTTAAAGATGAATTGATGTCATTGAATAGTATTGAGTCTTATTCTAATGAACTCTTCTGTTCTCTTCATTTATCTGGCAGTTGTGTGTGTGTGTCTCTCTGTATGGTGTCTGTTTCAGGGCACAGAAGAGCTCGAGGTGAGAATTCTGGTTCAGGCCCGTCCAGGTCAAGACATCAGGTGAGCACCTCTGAGAGGTGAGGGAGAGAGTTGTGTCTCTAGTGTGTCTCAGGTGTGTCTGAAGCATCTGTCACGTGTGCCGCAGGCCCATCGGTCATGACATTAAGCGTGGAGAATGTGTGCTGGCTAAAGGCACACACATGGGCCCGTCTGAAATCGGTCTGCTGGCCACGGTGGGCGTCACAGAGGTGGAGGTGCAGAGGTTTCCTGTAGTGGCTGTGATGTCTACAGGCAATGAGGTTAAAAACACACACACACACACACACACTTCTCTGTGTATGTCAGTGGTAACTCCTACATGGAGAGCAAACAGAGACTTTTGCCTTCAAATGGAAAAAGCGACGAGGCCTTCAGTTATCTCAGATATATCTCCTCCAGAGATCTCAATGGTGTCTCGAGCTGTGCTCACATATGCGAAGACTTCAGAAGTCTGGAATAAAAAAGTTATAGATCACTCTCAGATGATTTAAAATGGCTCATTAATTCTTCCAAAACAGATTTTTCTGTTCGATGCTCTCCACGTATCCTGAGAAATTACAAACATCTGAGACAGAGTTGATACTTGAATGAGACACAACTGAGAAGTCCAGGAAAGACTCATGACCTCTGAGCACTGACACCAGTGTCTCTGTTTTAGCTGCTGAACCCAGAGGACGATTTACACCCGGGTAAGATCAGAGATTCAAATCGCTCTACACTGCTGGCGACGATTCAGGAGCACGGCTATCCCACCATCAACCTGGGCATCGTGGGAGACAAGTGAGCCATTCTCCTTCATCCTGTCAAAAATATAATATGTTGCGACAGTTTGCCCTAATAATAAGTCACAGTTCAGGTGTTTCAAATATTCAGTCTGCAGTTTACACGTGTGTATTTCCACGTTTAAACTGGATATGTATATTAATTAATATGATAAATTAATTCATATTATTTCTCCCACCTGCATCATTTTAAAGTTGAATAAAGCTACGTTATTACGCACTTCTCAGTCTTTCACATTTAGATTTAATTTTAGGTTGTCTTAAAGACTGTAAATCATAGTTTTTCATACATTTTCAGTTGTCATGGTTACTGTTACCCTTGTGTCCTGCAGCCCGGATGACCTGTTGAACGCTCTAAATGAGGGTATCAATCGTGCTGATGTCATCATCACCTCAGGGGGCGTGTCCATGGGTGAAAAGGTACATCATTGGTTGATTATATGTCAGATATAATGTATTGTTCCTTTTATGAATTGAGTTTTGGCCTCTTTAAGCAGGTGTGGTAAGATGATGTTAAAATAGTCAAGCTGAGCACAGTGCATTGTGGGATACGGTATTTTATACCGTCTGCTCTTGTTTATACTGATTATTTATACTGATTACACAGAAAATCTGCATACTGTGTGTACATACTGCAGAAAATATGTGAGTTGTGTGTCCCACAGTCCCACTCTGAGGTTGAGTTTAATTCTGTAACAGTTGCTTTATACTGACACTCAGTGGTTGGATGATAGTATAAAACTTTAAACAAAACGTCTTCAAAGTAGCATCAAATACCAGACTTGAGGTTTCATCTATAAAGACATGAGTAAGACGTGTATGTAAGTAAGACAGATATGTTTGTGATGATGGACACTCACATGAGGTTTTGAGATGTGACTGCACGTGACCGATCTGTTTGTAACTGATGGGTGTTGTAAACTATAATATTTTCACAGGATTACCTGAAGCAGGTACTTGATATAGATCTTCATGCTCAGATACACTTTGGGCGCGTCTTCATGAAACCAGGGTGAGTTTATGAAGAGAAGGACAAGATCTGGGTGAAGACTGCACAAGTAATTCACATTAAAGCGTTTTCACACCTCAGCCCTTAACAGTCACACATCTTTTGACAGACAGCTTTAAGTAGAGGGAAAAACAGCACTGAGTGAAAACGTTTTCTGTTTGTATTTACCTGGTCTTAAACATGAACCTGGGTGATATTTAAAGTTTTCTTTGTACCCTTGACCACAGAATAATATTAGTAATCATATGAAATTAGGATATAACAGAAATTAAACTGCGGTGTGAATTTAAAGTGAATTGATCTCAAAGCATCTCCCAAGACGGCTTGAGTTTGATTTGCTTTAGTCTGACTTCATGACGAATGTTTGCAAGATGAAAGTGTTGCAAACTGTTCTCAGACCACCTGAACTGAACTGAGTGTGAAAACACTTTAATATTGAGTGTGAAAACAATGAGAGTTGATCCACGCAGATATTGAGCTCTGGTTTGTCTTCTGTTAGTCTCCCCACTACCTTTGCCACTCTTGATATGGACGGCTCTCGAAAACTTATCTTTGCTCTGCCAGGTAGGGACGGTGAGAGAGCTTACTGGTGTATTCTTTTAACATACATACTTCAATATCATTTTCATGCATCTGTTTGTTCTGTTTTATTTGATGGATTGTCTTCGCCGAAATAAACAAGCACCTCTCGTGTCTTGCAGGGAATCCGGTGTCCGCGGTCGTAACGTGTAACCTCTTCGTCATTCCTGCCTTGAGGAAGATGCAGGGAATCTTAGACCCTCGACCCACCATCATCAAAGCCCGGGTAAGGGCACCTGTGACCTTTGACCTTTCATGGCAGCATTAAACACAAATAATGAGGGTCAGAGGAAAAATTCACAGTATGAGTCACCGTACTTGGCCCTTCTTACATTCTTTCTTTCTTGCCTCTTTAAATAAAAAAACATAAATTAGCCCCTCACAATGCAAGCACAAAAAGTCAGTGCTCGTGGTAACATCAATAATAAAAGTTCAGTTCTGTGTTGTTGTTGTCTGCAGTTGTCATGTGATGTAAAACTCGATCCACGACCTGAGTATCATCGCTGTATTTTGACGTGGCACCATCAGGAACCTCTGCCGTGGGCCCAGAGCACAGGTGAGAACATCAGTGACATCTGACCAGCGTTTCCTCTGACAACAGTTTTTGTAACATATCGCTTGACCCTTTTGTCTTTTGTTCAGTTTGTTCTTTGTCTGAGCATTTTTAAAGAGCCACTGTCATTACTCAGAATCTCCTTTATCTTCAGGAAAACTGCATCATTTTTAAAATTTCTCTCGTGTGTCTCCAGGGAACCAGGTTAGCAGCCGACTTATGAGCATGCGAAGCGCTAACGGACTGCTGATGCTACCTCCCAAAACCGAGCAATACGTGGAGCTGCACAAGGGCGAGGTCGTCGACGTCATGGTCATCGGTCGTCTATGATGTCATCAGAATGGGACAGATAGGGAGAGGAACGAGCGAGGGGTGCTACACGATGCATGTTCACATATCATTGACTGTAATATGCAACGGCACAGCTAGTTTTTCTTGATTTGGATAATGCTGAAGTCTAGTCAACACCTTGATCACAAAAATAGAAACATACGAAAAAAATTATTAAAAAATTCTATTATTTCAAACAAAGAAAAATATAACTTTTAAACGATACAATCTAATTATAAAAAGAGATTTATTCTGTATTTATAATATTATTGTTATTATTGCATTTTTCTTCACATTATTATTATTATTATTGTTAATTATTATTATTATATTAAGGCAACTTGTTCCTTTCATTGCGGTTGCTTTGTGTGTTCGATGCTAGATCTTATAGCTGTAGCATTTTACTAAAAACAGAAGGTGCCCGCCAGGATAAAAAAAAGAATATTTCCCATCTGAACTACAGAAACAGATGAAAAGAAGTGAAACTTCACTGCTTCTGTTTCCGGATGTGGGAAAGAACATCTGAATTGTGGCTCTGCTGGGCGGCCCTTTCTGTCTTACGTGTCATTGATTTGACACTTTTACTTTCCTCCCATTAGTAAGCATCATTATGACATCACAAAGAGCTTTGCTTGTCGTTTATCTCGTGAGTCTTGTTTGTGTGCGCAGTGCCAACCGCGTGGGTGCGCAAAGGCCGTGCCCGGGGGAACACGCGCCCAGTCACCCAATCCCTGAAGCTTCCTTATAATCACATGACCTGGTGTGGCCTCGCCCCCATCCCCCAGGGGGTGGAGTCACAGTCAAACGTTTTATTGAAATATGCTTCAAAAAGACGAGAACAAACAACAGCTTATTTAAGTGCTGACTGCCTTTTTAATCAACTACACAAAAATGTACAGTAACATAAAACTATCATTTGAATTGTACAGATAAATGTGACCAGCACTCCTGCGAAATATGACCGAGCAATGAGGAACTATCGTGTAAAATAAACATTTTCTGTAACGATAAGAAACCTGATGAGTGAGATTACAATAATACAATCCCTGATCATTATATAAAGAATAGCATTGTGGAATTTTCTTGTAATAAAATCAATAAAAAACATAATTCCTTAACGAGTGTGATTGATATATTTTACATTATGTGAAAAAATAATCACAGAACTCTTTCATCCATTATCTGATATATTTTATTAATGATCAATAATTATCAATAATTATGCAGTACAAGATTGCATGTGTGATGTGTTTATAAGTTAATTAAGTTAATAATTACAAATATATTTTTACAATAAACTGATCAACATGGTAAAATAGCATGGCTTCTGTTATGTGATTTCAGGTATTAAATGATGTATAATTCATGCTATGTTATTTTATGTTAGATAATCGTTTGTATAGTAGTACACCAGTAGGTCTCTGTTGTAAAGATGGGATTTGTCAGGAATTCGTGTTCTCTTCATGAAAAGGGCCTTTAAATGCTCATGAACACTGTTGTAGGAAGACTGTTACAATGTCTTTATGAAGAGAATGAATTAAACTGTAGTTACAGAATCTGTCAGGTCATTATTCATGAGTTCAGATATTCAGTCGATTTGTGTGCTGCAACCTCTACATGGACATCGGCTTTAATGCTGTCGGGTTTAAACGGGATTACTGTACTCATGAAGTCACAGCCAGAACACTGATCCACTATAATCCCAAACACCTGAGCTGTGTGACACGCTCACATCTACTGGACCTGAGTGAAAACTCCCCTGGAGTTATTATTTTACTGTCAGTGGCTGAACACATCTGTGACTGTTAAAGGTGAGTGATTATTTCAATATTAATGAATTCATTATATGATTAGGTTACTGTATGTTTAGAAACAGTTTCCTTGTTTGTCTTTGATTCAGGTGGAGCTGATGCGACTGAATTGTAATCACTGCCAATCATTACCTTTATTTAGCTGCTAAAATACTACAGATATTAGTTATGGTTGCCACTGTAAAACATTATCTGCGCCAAACATGGTCATGGTTTTTATTTACATGAGAAAGATGTGAATGTACAGTTTTACGGTAGCAACTACTGTGTTTCATTACCGTAGTAGTTTGTGGTAAGAAAAAGTTTCCATGGATTGAATTAATTTAATGTGAAATTACAGTATCAATTATTTTATTGTGCATGTGTGTGCTTATAAATAGCCACATAAATGTGTGTGTGTATGTGTGTGTTTGATTGAGTCAATGAGACATTTCAGTTAGGATTAAGTAATCCCAAATGAACAGATGGTTGTTTTAGCCGTTTCATGGCCACCTGTTGCTTTAAACAGATCTGACCGTCTGGTTCTGTGTTACAGGTGACACTCCAAACTCCAGGTGTCTTGTGTCTTGTTTTAGCAGCTGGGCTCTTGTACATGTAGTTTATTGTTGCTATCTTCACTTAAAACAGACATGATGTCATTTCTCTTCAACAGCTACATGCCAGAAGAGAGTGCCAAGAGTGCCAAGAGAGAAACAGATGATAGACCTGCTAAACTCATCTCTCCATCTTCACAAGATTGTCCAGAGGAACTGAGGATGAGGAGGGAGGAAGAGGCCTGTGATCAGACACAGGAGACTAATTTAAACTCACCCTTGTGTCTCAGCTTGACACAGAGCTCCAAAGAAGGCATCGATAATCCCACTTTTGATGGAACAGATGCTGCCAAGGAAACCAAGACAGGTGAAAGAAACTAGGTCATAATACAGAGAATCTGGCAATTAAATGATAAACAGGTTGCCAGGGTAACGATATTAAATTAGAAAGAGTAAGATTAGCGTACATAGAGATGAAAGCAATCATAAAATTAGAGTTTAATATAAAAGTTTATATTGTTTATAATTAAAACAATATAAACAGAAAGTAACTGGTCATTTTAAAAGCTTTAGAAGTCATGGTGCTTCTTAGCTTCAGGTTTAGACTCATCTCTGTCTCTCTGTCTCTGTCTCTCTGTCTGTCTGTCTCTGTCATTCTCTCTGTCTGTCTGTCTCTCAGAGCTGGAGGATTTGTTGTTCTCTCTGCAGCAGCTGCAGGTTCATCTCACTGATGTTGAGAGTCAGGAGGACATTCAGCTGCTGGTAGATCTTCTTCTTCAGAGTGATTTCCAGCAGGCCTTCCTCATGCACCGCAGTGTCGCTCTGAGTGTGAGAGAGCTCCGCCCACCTCAGCCGCTCACCGCACACGCCCAGCAGCTCAGAGACGAGGTACAAGCGCCACCAGATCTGATCTGTGCAGGAAGTGACACTGCTGCATTTCTTGTTCCTGTTGTCCACTGCCTAACAATCCCGTTGGCAACACTAGATAACTAAATACAATGTTGCCTCCTCCAATACACATACATAACACACTGATGATGGAAGCTTGCCTGTGATTGGACACATAATTTGAATGACTGAAAGAACATTTTATGGTCCTGTGCCTTCCACAGACTGACTTGTCACATGACCATGATCACATGACCTTTTCCCTTTCTGTGTGTCCAGTTATGATTTTAAATAAAACCAGTTATTTTACTATTTGAATTCAATTTCAGTAAAAATGTCATATGGTCATATAATAAGTGAAAATAGAGACATTAGAAACCCTTTCCCTGTAGCTAAGCAACGGTTCCTGAGGGGCTTAATAAGGGCTTTAGTAATTGGTTGATCTGTTCCGTGCTAAAGCATGATGTCACTGCCACAGAACATCAGGTTTGTAGCCCTGCGTTGGCTTATACGTTAAATGTGATGTGCAAGACCAGATCTCACAGCCCAGAGAAACATCTAACAGCTTGTTGCCATCACTGTATGTGTCCATTTTTAAACATGCTTAAACATGATAAACTGTTATTACTGTGTCTGAGGTTATAGTTATCACTGTGTCTGAGGTTATAGTTCTCACTGTGTCTGAGGTTATAGTTCTCACTGTGTCTGAGGTTATAGTTATCACTGTGTCTGAGGTTATAGTTCTCACTGTGTATGAGGTTATAGTTCTCACTGTGTCTGAGGTTATAGTTATCACTGTGTCTGAGGTTATAGTTCTCACTGTGTCTGAGGTTATAGTTATCACTGTGTCTGAGGTTATAGTTATCACTGTGTCTGAGGTTATAGTTCTCACTGTGTCTGAGGTTATAGTTATCACTGTGTATGAGGTTATAGTTCTCACTGTGTCTGAGGTTATAGTTCTCACTGTGTCTGAGGTTATAGTTATCACTGTGTCTGAGGTTATAGTTATCACTGTGTCTGAGGTTATAGTTCTCACTGTGTCTAAGGTTATAGTTCTCACTGTGTCTGAGGTTATAGTTATCACTGTGTCTGAGGTTATAGTTCTCACTGTGTCTGAGGTTATAGTTCTCAATGTGTCTGAGGTTATAGTTTTCACTGTGTCACTGTGTTTTCAAAGTTTTCAGTAAACCTACAGAGATTATGATGCTTAGCATTTTGTCTATACTGGTGTAAACTTCCTGAATTCTGTTTTTGTGCACTAGGTGGAAGGTATCTTACAGTCCAATAAAGACACTGAAGCTACAGAACTAAAAGGTCTTTTGAGTTCAGCGCACCTTCAGGTGAGTCGTGGTGTTGGAACCTGCTGACAAGATGCTACATGATGAGATTGCTAGATGGGTACTATGATGTGGCCATGAGGTTGATATGCAGGTACTAGAGTCTTGCTGGGTGGTTTCTAAATAGCGGTTTACAGGCTCCTTCAGCGTGAAGCTTTTGTTTCATTTGCCTGAGGAATTTAAATATTTAGATCATGTGAGTAAAGCAGTAAAGAAGAGACCACAGACAGCCCCATTATTGGTTTTTCAGGCCCTGATAGAAGCTCATGACTGTATAGCCAAGCAGGAATTACCTGTTGATACCAGTGAAGCTGTGGAACAGCATGGAAAGACCACGAAGCTTGTGTGTCTGGAGAAATCTCGCGACATGCCTCTGGTGCGCATCATTTACATTCACTGTCCAGATCTGAACATGTATCTAATCTCTGATCGTTATGCTTTCTGTCACTCACTCACTTATTATTGATTATAGATTACAGATTGTGTACAGTTCTCTAACACAGATTTCTGTTGCATTGTGTTGTTGTGTGTGATCAGGGTGTGACAGTTCGGAATGATCAGGGCTGTGTGATCATCAGTCGTGTGGTCAGTGGCGGGACAGCGGAGAAGAGCGGACTGCTCAGTGAGGGAGATGAAATCCTGGAGATCAACAGCCTTTCTGTCCGCGGGAAGAGTGTCAATGACGTTCACAACATCCTGGTGAGATCCAAAACCCAGCAAAGAGGAAAGATTCTCAGAACGCTTGTTAAGTTATCAAAATATTCTTGTATGAACATTAGTAGAGCATTTTTCTAACGTTATGTTATACATCAAAAATTTTATTCTTAAGTAGCCAGTGGAACATTTAAAAAATGTTACAGAAGTAAATTGTTTGAATGATGATCTTATAACCAAGCAATATTGTTAATACAGCATCTATAAAAACTGGATGTTTTGAATGTGCCTAGAACTTTCAGAATAACATTTAATGTTTTGATTATTTAATGGAAACGTTGGGGAAATACTGGGGGAACGTTGGGGGTTCTTACATCCTAAAAGTGTTAGCTGGAAACTGACATTATGAAGCACTTCCACAGATGATTGGACCATTTGTAAATAACTGAGGTTTGTGTTCTCTGTCGTCTGTAGTCCAGCATGCACGGACCCCTCACCATTCTACTCATCCCCAACTCTCAAAACAAAAGCTCTTCTCACAGACAGACTGTGGTATGACATCACCTCTAAAGTCTTTCTTGAAACTCTCGCTATAGGTCCCTCACTGTATACTGTCTACATTATCAGCTGCATACAGCACATACTGCATCTCTCCTTCCTCTCGCCTCAGATGCATGTGAAGGCAAACTTTACCTATGACCCATCTGAAGATCTGTACGTGCCGTGCAGAGAGCTGGCGCTCTCCTTCCGTAAGGGAGACATCCTGCATGTCATTAGCCAGGATGATCCTAACTGGTGGCAGGCGTACAGGGATGGAGATGAGAACCGAAAACCCCTGGCTGGTCTTATTCCTGGTGAGAATCTGACCTGCTAGTGTAGATAGTTCTGTGGAATATTAGTAAGAGATACTGGAAAGAAATACATGTAATTTGATTTTTACTGTTCCTCATGTTTGCTTTAAAGGTAAGAGCTTTCAACAACAAAGAGAAGCCATCAAGAGAAACATAACTGACAAAAATCAAGAACATAAAGGTGAGCTGGACCTGTCTGTCTGTCTGCATGTCTGTCTGTCTGCATGTCTGTCTGTCTGTCACTAGTGCTGTCAGTTAAGCTGGTAAAACACGCGTGATGTGGTTCTCTGAGGTTCTGTTCTCCTCACAGTTTGTATGTTTGTGTGACACTTCTGACATTATATTTCTCCAGGAAAACTTTGGTGCTCAAAGAAATATAAAAAGCAACGGAAGAAACTCTTGAGTAACTCTAATCTCTGTGAGTGTTATCTTTCAGCATTCCTAAATTCTTATTTACCCGATTATTGGTCAATTTAAAAATGAAATGAATATTTAGCGAAAACATTGATGAATGTTTGTTATTTCAGCGCATTGCAGCGCTGATGATATTCTGACCTATGAGGAGGTGGCGTTATATCACCAGCCGCCCAACCGCAAGCGTCCCGTCGTTCTGATTGGTCCACCGAACAGTGGACAGGATGAGTTGAGACAGAGACTGTTGTCTATAGAGCCAACGCGATTCGCTGGTGCCGTTCCACGTGAGCATGTGCTTTTCTGAGAAATATTCAGCATAAAATTATATTAACATAAAAACAAAATTACAGGATGATACACAATGAGTCCTTTCATAACACTAGTGAGAGTTAAATACATTTCTGTTGACATTAACATGTTGTTAATATGTTGTTATGTTATGTTATGTTATGTTATGTTATGTTATGTTATGTTATGTTTTGTTTTGTTATGTGTTGTTAATATGTTGTTGTGTTGTGTTATAACAGACACCACACGAAACCCGCGCACACATGAAGTGAACGGAAGGGAGTACAACTTTGTGTCGCGTCAGAGCTTTGAATCTGATCTGGCTTCAGGAAAGTTCATTGAATCGGGAGAGTTTGAAGGGAACCTGTACGGCACAAACACAGATTCAGTGCGACAGATTATCAACTCAGGAAGAGTCTGTCTGCTGTGTCTGCAGCCCAGGGTAAGAGGAGCTATTAACTGTACGGGGGCAACACTGTTGAAGCTGAGGAGAGTCAAAATTACATTTTACACTTGGTTAGCCAAATACAACACATACATTGAATTTTCTGGATGTGTGTGTTGTAATAAATATGACAAAGCTCATTTGAAAGGCTTACAGTCAGGAAATACATCATAGAAATGTTATGTACAGAATTAAATTTAAAATTCTGAGTAACTTTAGTATATCTACCAAAGCGATATAGGTATTAACTATTATATATATATTAATATTTATAATTTTAATTTTATTCATGTTTAATTTATTCAATTCAATTTGTATAGCATTTGTCACATAACAAAACAGCTTTACAAAGATTAAGCTGAAAAAAACCCTCTTCCCTACGCTGACATATATACAAACGAATACATGAAGCATAAATACATACAAGCATAAAAACACTAATGTTTATTTCAATAAGTGTAAGTCGGTGTACATCATTTATTATGAATAGAAAACCCAGTTACTGACGATCTAGGACCGTCGTAGACATGCCACTCAAATTTGTGCTCCAATCAAATACCAAAGTAAGCCCTGCGTCACGAGGGGGGGCGGGGCGAACCCGCAGCTCTCTCGGCTCGGCTGTGCGGAGGCGCGTGTAGTTTTTCTCCGTTGTGTTATCGTGTGGAAAAGGCATCGATGGAAGACACCGAGGCGAAGAAGCAGGTCTTCTACGAAATCGAGTGTGTTATAGACGATTGCGATGGTGAGGACGCGAAGCCCCTGTCAGACAGCGACGAGCTGGAGGATTCATCGGGGGAAGACGAACCGGGCGAGGAAGAGTAAGTAAACGCGTCCTCCTCTTCTTCATCGTGTGGATGTTGATAATGTCTTGTTTTTGTTATATAATAACTACTGTAAATACAGCTACTAAACACACTCTTGCATTGCTTAGAGGAAACATCTGCACATGCATCGCGCTGCGATCGGAAACGCAGTTCTGTTGTATTTAATGCATATCGAGTCCGTTTCATGTAAATTACACTGTATATTGTGTTCGGGGTTTGAGGCCATCGCTAATGTAGTTTAGTACGAAATGTCAACAAAACGAACCGTTTGCTTAGTACATGCATTAAATGTTACAGTCTTTATGACACAATATGGATCATTATAATATTTATGGGCTCATCCTGTACACGGGGCTTTCATGTGTCTCATTTCATGTGTTTAATATGCGCTGTGGAATGTGAACGCCCCGCCCACTACTCCCACCTAACTGAGCAATGTTTAATGTCTACTGTTGAGTAAGAACTCAAATAACAAATGATGGTTCGTGGCCGTGATGTTGACTGAATGTTGCTGGCAGATTTATAGAAAAGGCCCTTTGCAATGTTTGCATAACGTCTTCGTAGAGAAAACAGAACATGAGGTTATTTTAAGAGATTTGTAATTGTAGTTGGATGGGTTTGTTTTATTTGGAATGTGCTGTGGTCAGTTTAAATCATAAAAACATTGTAAGCCAATCAAACGTATATAATAGATTCATATATGTTATATATTATATACGTGTATCATATCCTTATGTTTTAAAGTTAGGACACTAGTTTGAGGCAGTCTCAGGTGACTTGCTGCACCTTTAAAATCATGAAGCTAAACTCTGATATCTTTGTGTAACGTAATATATTTGTGTGTATTTGTAATTATTCGTTGTATGTTAACGTGTTTGTTATGTTACAGTATCGACTCTTCTGAAGAATGGGAACCTCTGATGAGACGGTCGAAAGCAAAGAGGCAACAACGCGGGTTACTGTCAGCCTCCGTCCCCCGGCGCCGGGGCAGACCACCTAAACTTGCCCCTCGTCCTTCCTCTCATGCGCCAGGCTGGGTCAGCTCTCCACAACACATCCTAGATTCCACCTTCCCTCGGCGAAGAGGCAGACCCCGTAAAGAGAAATCTAAAACGCCTCTCATCTCTAAACCCGCCTCTTACCCCACAATCATCCCGAAACCCACCCTGTTTTCCACACCTTTCCCTAACCCCATTCACATTATGAAAATAAGCCCTAATTCCTCACCCATTCACACCCCCAACCCAACATCCACCCCCACGTTCAGCCATACCTCCACACCTGTAACCTCTGCTAATGGTATACCCAACATTACATTTGCATCTAATTCCTCGCCCTATATCAAAGTGATCCCTAATTCTACAGGCGCCATTAAACTCAGCCCTAATTTCACACCGATAGCTACACTCATCTGTAAACCCACACAGTCTGGCCTTCTGTTAGACACAGACACCAACAAGATGAGTGATTCGTGGATAAAAAACGAGCTATTGGAGGAGAAGTGAGTACAATCCCCTGGAAGTTAATACATTTTTCCACGATAAACATACTAACTTATTAATATTATTGTTGTTTTATTATCACTTGAGTGCATATGAAGTGTGTTTGATTTGTGTGACAGGGTCAGTTCTGTTGAAGAATGGGTGGCACCAAGGCAACAAAGCACAGAGCGTCCAAAATCACCCCCGACGATAGCAAAGAGGCAACGACTCTCCCTCTCCTCGCCTCCAGCCGTTACCTCAGTGCGCCGGAGAGGCAGACCCCGTAAACATCCTGTTGGACCTCCATCCACCTCCAGATTTATTGTTAACCCTTCATCCACCTCCAATCTCATTGTTAACCCTCCTTTCACCTCCAATTTCATTGTTAACCCTCCATCCAACTCCAATCTCATTGTTAAACCTTCATCCACCTCCAATCTCATTGTTAACCCTCCATCCACCTCCAATCTCATTGTTAACCCTCCATCCACCTCCAATCTCATTGTTAACCCCCCATCCACCTGCAATGCCACTGTTGAACCTCCATTCACCTCCAATCTCATTGTTAAACCTTCATCCACCTCCAATCTCATTGTTAACCCTCCATCCACCTCCAATCTCATTGTTAACCCCCCATCCACCTGCAATGCCACTGTTGAACCTCCATTCACCTCCAATGCCACTGTTGAACCTCCATTCACCTCCAATGCCACTGTTGAACCTCCATCCACCTCCAATCTCATTGTTAACCCACCATCCACCTCCAATCTCATTGTTAACCCTCCATCCACCTCCAATCTCATTGTTAACCCACCATCCACCTGCAATGCCACTGTTGAACCTCCATCCATCTCAGTACGCCGGAGAGGCAGACCCCGTAAACATCCTGTTGGACCTCCATCCACCTCCAATTTTATTGTTAACCCTTCATCCACCTTCAATCTCATTGTTAACCCTCCTTACACCTCCAATCTCATTGTTAACCCTCCATCCACCTCCAATCTCATTGTTAACCCTCCATCCACCTGCAATTCCACTGTTGAACCTCCATTCACCTCCAATGCCACTGTTGAACCTCCACCCACCTCCAATCTCATTGTTAACCCACCATCCACCTCCAATCTCATTGTTAACCCTCCATCCACCTGCAATGCCACTGTTGAACCTCCATCCACCTCCAATGTCACCGTTGAACCTCCATCCACCTCCAGTCCCGCTGTTGAACCTCCATCCATCTCAGTACGTCGGAGGGGCAGACCCCGTAAACACACCTCTGAAAGTGTTGAACCTCCTTCCACCGCCAGTCCCACGGTTGAACCTGCAGTGACCTGTAATCTTCTGCCCTGTGATCTTCTGGCAGACAGTGACATCAGCAGTGATCTGGATGAGGATAGTGATAGTGACGGTATCATTGATTCTGCAGAAGAGGACATGTTTCATGACTTGATGTGAGTAAACACATCCTGCGTTTATTACGCGATGTGGATTGTGTGTCGTTTTGGTTAGTTGACCGAAATATTAAAATGATATCTTTATACTGTCATGTTGTTCAAAACCTATGATTTGTAATCTTTATGGAAATTATAAAGGCAAAGTTTTTAGCAGCTGTCAGAGTGACATTTTAAGCTACTATAACAAATGTAAGTAAAAACGTACGAGAATGTTTCAGTTGAAAGAACTTCAATGAAATTTTCATGGTGTTTTTGTCATTTTTACAACAAATTAATATAATATAAAGCTTTCATATTTATAAAGAGTCATATAATAGTGCAAGGTCAGAGTTTCTAGTTTGTCAAGGTACCGAAAACTTGTTAGGACACATACAGATTTCTGTTTTTATGATTAAGAAGGCTGTGGGGGGATGTGAACACTGAATGTTTAGGGTATACTGCATACTAGTGTTGCATACTGCCTACTAGTGTTGCATACTGTATACTAGTGTTGTGTTTTGTTACTGTGTTATAATGCATGTAAAGCATGTTTGTTATGTGTTGCAGTCTCGATTTTGGTGAAGATTCAAACCATCTAAAGGAGCAAAGTCGAGAGCAATCAACATCATGGGGCAGCAACTCCCTTAAACAATTCTCTCAAAGCACCTCGTTACCAAGAGACATGCTTTCTGAATCTACATCTAAACCAGCTTGTGAAACCACCCCAGAACAATCCTCTATACCTAACCTTCAACCCACTACCACCGCTAAACCAACCCTTGAACCCACACCCACGGCAGAACCCACATCCTCCTCACGACGCAAAGGTCGGCCCCCTAAACGCAGGTTAAAACACTCTAAAAAGACCCTTGAGCCCATCTCTGATACCACCCCTGACCTCGCACCCAATTTCATCACATCACTCGGGTCTGAAAATGCCACTGACCTTGACCCTGAAGCTGTACCGATGGATGAAACTATCCATAAACCCAGAGACAAATCAAAGTCTGAAGAAACTTCTGCCATCAATTTACCGCAGGTGGAAGCAGAAAACGCCCCTGAGGCAAATAAGTGGCAAGACATCACTGTTAGGGATGAAGAACCGGTAATGACAGACTTCTGTCCCACGCATCCTCCAGGGCCACGGCTCACAGAAGAAGCAGCAGCAAACACTCCCTTGCAGCTGTTTCAGCTGTTTTTCACCAGCCCTGTTATTGAGACAATCGTTAGAAACACCAATAGCTACGCTGAGAGGAGGGCAGAAGCTGGAAAGACATTCCACTGGGTTCCTCTCACAGTGAAAGACTTCTGCTCCTTCGTGGCGTTAACTCTCTACATGGGTTTGGTGAAGGCAGAGGCTCTTGTTGACTACTGGGCAAGAAACGAAATGTTCAGCTTCTCATACCCACAATCCATCATGTCCAAAGTGAGGTTCCAGGCCATCTTCTGCAACCTGTACTTCTGTGATCCTCAAGACAATGAGGAGAACAACAAGAGGAGAGGCACTCCAGATTATGACCGACTGTTGAAGATCAAACCACTGTATACTGACATACTTTTAGGAAGTGTGACTCACTTTCACCCCAACAGAGAGATTTCAATAGTTGAGAGATCGGACGCTATGAAAGCTAAAATTGGTCTAAAACAATTTATGAATGACAAGCCAACCAAACTGGGCTTCAGACTTTTTGTTCTCACAGATTCATTCTCTGGATACAACTGGAATTTTTATGTTTATGAGGGAAAGAGTGACAAGTCGACAGGTAAAGGTGTGGCTTATGATTCTGTAATGAGACTGCTGGATGTCAGACTGCTCGGCAAGGGTTACAGGTTGTACACTGATAGTTTCTACAGTAGTCCAACTCTCTTCCGTGATTTACTGCAAAAACACATCTTTGCATGTGGCACACTTCATCAAACCTTCCGTTTGCCGGAGGCTGTTTTGAGGAAAAGGGCAGAGAGAGGTTCCATCCGCTGGTGTCGGAAGGGTCCACTGCTTTTTGTCCGATGGATGGACACGAGTGAAATAATCACATGTTCCACCATGCACAAGGCGTTTGCGGGTGATTTCGTCCACAGGAGCGTCAAAGGTGCAGATGGTGTGCGCAGTCTTCGTCAGATCCCTGTTCCCTCTTCTGTGAAAGACTGCAGTAAATTTATGGCTGTTGGTGACTCAGCCGATGCCCTTGTAGGGTATTACAGTGTCCTTTACAAAACAAAAAAATGGTACAAGACCTTCTTTTTCCATTTTCTTGAAATCGCAGTGGTCAACAGTTTTGTTCTTCACCAGCACATGGCGAAGGCGCAGAACAAGACCCCTATGAACCAGAAGGTGTTTCGGGAAACTCTTATATCTCAGCTAAAACTTGTTGGTGAAGGCAAGGAACCCTTTGCATCTGCTTCTACAGATGAGCCCACCTCATCTTCCGACACAGAGTCGTCATCCGCCTCACCCACCCAGAGCAAGGGATGTTTTCCAGAGTATTTTGGTTCTGATGCCACTGCTGTGAGGAGGGCCTGTGTTTTATGCAAAGCAAGAGGAAATAAGGTCAAGACTCCCATAGGCTGCTCCCAATGTAAGGTGGCACTGTGCTTCGTATCCTCAAGAAACTGCTTCAAAAAATGGCATGTTAGGGGACACTCCATGGATTTGTAGATTTTTGCATTCATACATTCTTGTGTTCTTGTAGCTCATGGGTTCAATTCCCAGGGAACTCACTGATAAATAATGTATATGTTTATGCGATGCAAGTCGCTGTTGATTAATGTACTCTGCATGTTTTATTGTTTATTTTCTGATTGTTTCCTGTACAGTGATGACTATAAAATGCAAAACAAAACTGCTGTGTTGGTTTTATTCACATTTTCGTTTGCTGTGTCATGTCTTTATTGCAGTTTTTTCAGCGTTGACACTTTCAGTATGTAGTTTGCCATAAATCTCTAGCTAAAAAAATTAACTGCAAGAAATCAGATTTTTTATGAGGTTTTTTGTGCAGCGCAGTGGTTCAGGGGGGTGGCAGAGTAATTTTTAAGAACCTGCTTGAATTCGACCTCCCTCGAACCTCAAACAATGGAAGCTCAGAAATTCAGAACAGTCAATTAAATTAAAACAAGTCTTCATTTAACTTTATCATATGATTTAGTTCATTAATGTGTCCTAGACCCGTGAGGGTGAGATTTGTCTGTGACAGCAGTCAGATGGTATATCTAGTTAGATGTTATATATATTATGTTATATCAGATGTTATATATGTATATTGATAATAAATGATCTTGTTGGTGACGTTGTTGGACAGAGAATGTTATATTTTGTTCTTTCTTCATTTAACATGTTTTGTGTCTCCTGCTTTTGATTTTTATTTTTCAGTCTCTAGCAGTCGTGCGTTCCTCGGACCTAAAACCTTACATCATCTTCGTCAGACCTTCGCATGCCCCTCCCCCACAGGAGAGGCCCCTCCCCCTCCTGGCCAAAGGAGGGAAGAAGCACGTGGTACGTCAGATCCTGAGGAACATGTGGAACATCGTTCACGATTCCTGTAAAATTTATTTTAACGTCGTAGTTCTTCACCGCAGTGTTAAGAGTTCATAATGCCTACAACCAAATGATGACTCTGTCATTGGTACATGTATTAAGAAGAAGAAGAATGGGGAATATGTTGGCTCATAAGAATAATTTGGGAATATACATGAGAAATATTCGCTCAGTAACATGAAACATAAAATTTTCACTAAACATTTTTTGTAGCCAGCGTTCTTGGCGGACATTTGTACACTGATATATATAATCGTTTACTTTCATAGCCAGATTTCCAAATAACGATGTTCTTGAATTCTTCAATGACATAACAATATTTGTATGATTGTAATTCTGTGTCGTGTGCAGTCGGAGGACATGAGAGATCTGGAGAAGACCCGTGAGATGGAGAGCAGATACGGTCATTTCTTTGATGTCGTCATTACAAACAGTGACGTAAACAAGCGGGTCTTCGAGCTGCTGCGACTCCTTAACAAACTGGAGACGGAGCCGCAGTGGGTTCCTTATTCCTGGGTCTGCTGAATAGCCATCACTGACCCCAGAACAGTTTCTGCTTCAGTCTAACAGACTAAAGATTTATTTCTGTGCATTGCTTAGCGAATGTTTGACTGTCTCGTTTAATTCAGCGCGTTGGAGAGTTAAAGCAGCACCTTTCGCGTTAAAATGAGTAAAAAACAGTAACCGAGTAAATACCAGAAGTGTTTAAAATAGTGTCCTTACCTTAAAAAGTAGGTAAAGTAACCTGCAGTTTTATGTTTCAAACAAAGTTAGGCATTGCAGCTTTATTTGTGCGAGCCAAAATGCAAATGACTCATATTTATTTCTAGGATGGTATGTGAGCGTCACTCACTAAATCATGGAACAACGTGACATATAATAAAAATTTATTATGTTGCGTGTTCTGTTGCTGAAGTGAATTGAATTGATCATCCAAGTGACCAAGTATCTTAAAGCTACTGTAATTTATGTTGTTATTAAAATCAAGTTTAAGCAAAATTATATAACAAATTTATTGTTATATTGTTATAAAAGTAATTTTGTCTCGCTGTGACAACATCGCTCTATTGATCTGCATGAAATTGATGTTTACATCTTTTGCTATTCAGAAGTAACTAATACCTGCAGAAATCTACATTTTACTGAAACAAATAACATAAATACAATGTAAAATGAATGTTTTACAAGAGAATAAATAAACAGCATTTGACCATGTACAACATTTATTGAAATTAAATCCACAGGAAGTGGATGTATTTTACTGGACCAGAACAATCAGTCATTTTATATCCGAATGGAAGAGTGTCTCAGGTCAGTGATCATACAGGCACAAGTAGATCAGTCTGTCAACTAATTTTGCTTATACAACATAAATCAATATTTTTATCACGCCAGGTAAAGTTGCACTGGTTCAAAGCATGCAATAGGACGCCACAAAATGTAAATGATTCCTTGAAATTGTTATTTAAATGTAAACAGATTATGCGCATATTACAGTTTGGAGTTTGTCAAAAAAAACAAATTACAGTTTTGGTGACATTTTCATCCTACAACAAAAAGTGATACAGCACTAACAAATACACGAAACGAGGAA
Organism: Botia almorhae; assembly: GCA_036877575.1. Classification (NCBI taxonomy): domain Eukaryota; kingdom Metazoa; phylum Chordata; class Actinopteri; order Cypriniformes; family Botiidae; genus Botia; species Botia almorhae. The sequence continues at coordinate 58,622 of JAZGTJ010000992.1, forward strand.
AGTTTCCATCCACTAGACATTAAGCTCGGCCATACAGGCACGCAGAATAAATATAATGTGCATTGTGGTTGGGAGGCTCATTCAAACAGCAGGTCCTCATCTGCCTCTTCAGTCAGCATGTTCGTGGGCTCAGCGATCGGACCCAGTTTAGCCAAACGCTGAGCGATCTCCTTCTCCGTCCTCTCCCGGAGCTGTTTCTTCTTCTCCTGGATCTTCTTCAGCCTGTAAGGAGGTAAACGCAGAGCAGAGCATGTCAATGTGTCAGATGATCGCAGTGGCATGTTTCTGTTGAATCTCACCTGTAGAATTCCTCACGCTCTCGCTCGTCCAGTTCTGTAATGATGTACGTGAGCGTGCGCTCGATCCGTGGAATAATCACTGAAGAAACATTAAAGTATCAGAATGTGTGAGATGAAGCTGTTGGGTGTTTTTAAACATCTAAAACACCTTTTCTCTGGTGTTTTTAAACACCTAAAACACATTTTCCCCGGTGTGTGTTTTCCACCTAAAAGAAATTTTTTCAGGTGTTTTTAAACACCTAAAACACATTTTCTCTGGTGTTTTTAAACACCTAAAACACATTTTCTCTGGTGTTTTTAAACACCTAAAACACATTTTCTCTGGTGTGTGTTTTCCACCTAAAACACATTTTTTCAGGTGTTTTTAAACACCTAAAACACCTTTTCTCTGGTGTTTTTAAACACCTGACAGAGAACGTTTGAATCTCTCACCGTGTTCGATGGCGTTGACACGGCGGTTTGTGATCTTGATCGCTTCATCCAGTGTCACAAAAGAAGTCTGTGAGGAAATAACCAAACATACTGATGGACTTATTTAAAAATATTTTGTCTGTTTTTTATCCGCCAGCCAAAAACATGTTTGATCAAAGAACAAAAGCAATAGAGCACAACAACAACAGTGATGCTTAAAGGGGTAATTCACCCAAAAACTCACACAAAAGAAGATTTTTTTAAGAAATATCACAGTTTTTTTGTCCATTCAATGGAAGTGCCACTGTCGTTTGGTTACCAATGTACTTCAAAATATCTTCTTTGTGTTCCACAGAAGAGAAAAAGACATACAAGTTTGGAATGAAATGAGGGTGAGTAAATGATGGACAGTTTTTCATTTTTGGGTGAACTGTCCCTTTAAGACTTTGGTTTGATCATTATTAAAGTCTGTATTCACCTGCAGCGATGCTAACTCGACCAGAAGCTCGACTGCTTTAGCATAGTTCCTCTTCAGCCGAGACAACTGCTCCCCTCCCCTCGCCAGACCCGTTAACTCATAACCTACAGATGACCAAAGAACTCAGTGTGGCACATCTTTCATATTAAACTATGAAACGAGAGCCACACTTACTGTCTCCTCCCTCCTGGTAATGCTCAAAGACCGGCAGAGTAACACCTGAAAACAGGCAACTGTCATGATCATGTGGTCCAGCTAAACAAACACTCCTAAAACGTTAATAACAATTACACAAACACACCTGCAACATTGTCCTTTTTAGCCCTGACCTTCACCTGGGCCTTATTCACGTTCTGAATGACTGTGGTGCTATGAGGCATAAAGAGACAGTGAGATGTAGCATTCATCAACACGACGAACAGTGTGCGCTTTCATTAATACCTGAAATCTCCAGCAGCAAATTTGGCCTCAGCTAAAGAAAAGGCGGCTTCTCTCATCACCTCACCCATCAGAGTTTTGGTCTGGGAGATTAAAACAATGTCAGAAATGTGCTAATATGTTTTCATGGCTGATCCACTTTAGAAATTTTACATTATTAAGCATTAATATGCATGAGTACAGTACAGTGTAAAAAACCAATAAGCAACAGCTTGACATTTGACCTCAATGATTTTTCGGAGGATCTGGCGGAACCTCATAGACAGAGCGTCAGCTTTCTTCTTCAGCAAACTCCTGCCTGTCTGAGCTCCCTTCAGTCTGGCTTTCATAATGGTCTGAGCCCTGATAAATATATACACACATACTGTATACATACATACATAGATGATCAAGCCATGACATGCAATAATAATGTCCCAGACTCCCAGCTAACAATATTAGGTTGTAAGAACGTTTCCCTAACGTTTCAATCAGTAATAAAACTGTTAGAAATGTTATTTTGAATATTTAAGGAACGTTCAAAATGTCCATTTTGTTAGACGTTGTATTAACATTATTGCTTGGTTATAGGAACCTTATTCCAACATGTTTTAATTTTGTAATTCTTTTTAAAACGTTCCACTAACAACTTAAGAATGTTTTGATATATATGATACGTCACGTTAAAAACAGATCTACTAACGTTACTGCAAAAACGTTTACGATAACGTGTAGATCACTTTTAGAGGACGTTAGCCAACGTTCCTAGAACGTTTCCTGTGAGGTGTCGCAGTTTGCGCTCACATGATTGTGAATACTGTCACTTCCCCTATGAGTCCAATTCATGTCCTGCACAATGACGTCTGACGATTTATATGAATCCAGAAACATTTATGTATCTGCTTTATTTACATCAATGTGTACTGATACACACAATGTTTGTATTTACACCAAAACTGTATATAAGTGTTACATATTTCCATGTATGAATGACATCCGTGTGTACTGAAGCAGATCTGCTGGGACTCCATATTTATGACTGTCACATTATAAAACCCGCATGCACGACTCTCACTTATTCAACACTTCTTAAATCCTTAAATTACTCAAATGTTTGTATTTTATTTGCTGTCATGACCAAAAGATTTGACGTTATTAATCATATACTCACATTCTAGAGGGGAAGATGTCGATGCGATCTTTTCCTGACATCTTCGCTCGTTCAATCAAACACCGAGGCACACTATTGAGACGACAGAACGTTTAAATGTTTATGTCAATTTATTTTAAATCACAATTAAATGGCTAAAATAACATCGACGTGACCCTCATATTCAAGACGCAAAATTTGATCAGCTGACCGAAGGTCACGTGACTCTTCCTGAACGTGCAGATTGGTCGCGTCGCTTCCGCGCGTGACCACAGATTTGTCAAATTCACACGTCAAAATAAACAACGACATCTTCAGCGGATTGAGAAACACAGATTATAATCTTGTGGCTTTTGTAAGCAATTACCAAAATGCTTATTGTATGAATGACTTGTCAATTTGGAACTTGTAATAAAGAAAGAAATCTAATAAACAATATTTAATGAAAGCATCTTGTTTTATTAATATTTATTCAACTGTCTGAAAAGGGGCTCTGGGCAACTGTACTCTTAACGTGTAAATTTGTAAAGTGTCTTCTTTGAGAATATTAGAATATCTACGCGTGTTATCAGACTGTATTTTATTAACAGGCACAGTAAAAATGTTCAGAGCAACAGTAATAAACATTTTAGAGACACGTATTTTGAAATGTGATTCACAGAGGTGACGTGACGCAACATCCTGTCTCCAGGGGTTGCTGCTGGCTTCACTCTTTCAATGGCCAATTAACAGACGCAGACTGGCTGCGGTTTGAATACATTGAAATAACTTACGTCAGTCGTGTTTGACACCTGTCAGGTGAGATCGTTACGTACACATCTGTGGTGATTCTACACACATTGCGCATGTTTCTGCGCTGATATGACTACTGTATTGTGTGCTGCTGTACCCCATGTGCACCGCATGGACTCAGATCAGATGATGTAAACCTGCTGTTCAGTGTGATCAGATCAGAAATCAGATCAGACAGATGAATGAGTAGATACACAGTCAGATACGGTCTGAGAGATACATCGATTATTTGAAGACACAAACGTACACAAACAGACATACAGGCATGTATACTGACGATGTATAGACACATACTTGCATAAGTAGATAAAACAAATGAAACTAACGTATCCAGATGTGAACTCACTGAGCAGCGCGTGTATTTGATGCACTAAATGTAAATATATTGGACATCAAATTAAGTTAATTTAGTTTTGTGTTGATTAAATTATCACTGATTTGCTTCAACAAATGTCATTGTGTTTTTTGTTGCAGTGTTTTCATAACAGTCACATGCATGATAATCCCTGATAATAATTGTGTGTTTGTCGGTGTAGAGATGCCAGGCCTCAGCTGCAGGTTCTACCAGCATCGCTTCCCAGAGGTGGAGGATGTGGTGATGGTGAACGTTCGCTCCATCGCTGAGATGGGCGCCTACGTCAGTCTGCTGGAGTATAACAACATCGAGGGCATGATCCTGCTGAGCGAGCTGTCGCGCAGACGCATCCGATCCATCAACAAACTCATCCGCATCGGACGCAATGAATGTGTGGTGGTCATCAGAGTGGACAAAGAGAAGGGTCAGTGTGCGACACCCAAACATCAGTGAAGAGAGAGTGTGTGTCTGACCGAGCTGTAGGTTTGGAGACAAGATCACTGAAATATCTAGAAAAAAACCTTGACCTCTGTCCTCAAAGGAACAATGCTCTATCAAGAGCTTAAATAATGACAGATGTGTTACTGTATGTGAATCAGTGTGGATTGTAGATAAAGTGTTTGCATTCATAGTCTTCTTTGGCTGTGTTCTGTGTGTTTAACAGGATACATTGATTTGTCCAAGAGAAGAGTTTCCCCAGAAGAAGCCATCAAGTGTGAAGATAAATTCACCAAATCTAAAACTGTAAGAGTGTGATTTTACTCTCTCATCTCCTCTGATGATGAAGATGTTGACGCTGGTTCTGCTGTAGGTTTACAGTATCCTGCGGCATGTAGCTGAGGTGTTGGAGTACAGTAAAGATGAGCAGCTGGAGAGTCTGTTCCAGCGCACCGCTTGGGTCTTTGATGAAAAGTACAAGAAGCCTGGATACGGAGCTTATGACGTCTTCAAACAGGCCGTGTCGTAAGTGACCCTCATCCACAGAGCAGCATGTTAGACTGAACCTCATGAGATCTTCTGATGGACACCTGCATCTCCTCTTTGTGTGATGCAGTGATCCCTCCATTCTGGATGGGCTTGATCTGACGGAGGAGGAGAGAAACGTGCTTATCGACAACATCAACAGACGACTCACTCCACAGGCTGTCAAAATAAGAGCCGGTATTTCACTTTTAGCTTCTAGTTTGTGTGTATAGCACTCTCCACTATACTTCAGATATTCCACTATACAGATTCCAGAGTGAATTCTGGAGTATTTTAAAAGGAGCAAAAAACATAATCCTATAGACTTTACTTGGGGAAGAGTATTTAGTAGGCCTGCAGGATTTATTAAAATTATGGAAAGATCTCAAACTTGCATATCATCATGGTTTGCAATAATTAAATGATTTTAATACTTACCAATACAATGAGAAAACATTTTTTCACTAAATCTGTCATCAGACATCGAGGTGGCGTGTTACGGATATGAAGGTATTGATGCTGTCAAAGACGCTCTGAGGGCGGGGCTTAGCTGCTCCACAGACGCCATGCCGATCAAGGTAAACATGCTGCTGCTTTATTCATAGTTTTTCTCCTGAGCCCATTGGCAGTTTTGTTGGCATAGCAACCACAAATGCCTGCCGTACAGATAAACCTGATCGCCCCGCCGCGGTACGTGATGACCACGACCACGCTGGAGCGCACGGAGGGCCTGTCAGTGCTCAACCAGGCCATGACTGCCATCAAAGAGAGAATCGAGGAGAAACGAGGAGTCTTCAATATCCAGATGGAGGTGAGCTTGCGAGCTAACAAGGTTCTCTACAAATGGTTCTAGATCACATATTTCATTTTTGTAGTTTAAAGGCAAGGAAGGTAAATTGTTCCAGAAACATGTTTTGTTTGTCAGAAGCAATGTAACATTGTAAAAAGCGCTATATAAATAAAATAAAATTGAACAGAAACATGTTCTCTGATCTTTTGAGAGGGTATGTACATGCAGATTTATCGCCTCTGAATATTCTGTGATGTCACTGATTTATGACCGATTGCTGAATGTTTCAGCCCAAAGTGGTCACAGACACGGACGAGACGGAGCTGCAGAGACAGCTGGAGCGTCTGGAGCGAGAGAACGCTGAGGTGGATGGAGATGACGATGCTGAGGAGATGGAGGCCAAAGCAGAAGATTAAAACTTCAGGAAACAGATCACATGAACTGTTCCATATACATACATATGGAAGTCGATGAAATCACAGCAGCGTAACATTTTAAAACATACGAGCACAGCAGTGACGGAGTGTTATGGTTTTGGCTCTGGTGTGATTGTGTGCTTGACGTTTTCTGTTCTACATCTGATTTTCTCAACTGGTTGCCTTTCTATAATCTAACATAAGTGATTAAAATCATTACCACAACACAAAACTGATTCAATATCTGAGTGCAAACTGTTTATATTTCAGAAGTGAAAATCTGTAAATGTAAAACTGTAGTTTCTCTCGGTTTCCTCCTGACAGTAAAATCTTCTGCATGGTCAAACATTGTGTTTCATTCTTTCAGTTGGACAGCCATAAAGATATGTGCAAAACTACCATAAATATTTACGGATTAATAAGATTGGTCGATTTCATCAATATGTTCCATCACTAAACTTAAAAATGTTTATAAAGTTTAGGAAACATAATTCAACAATTTGTCTTTAGTTACAGTTCTATAGTAAATTCTTGATTGAACATCAGCTATGCTTCAGTGCATGTGGTCAATGAAAATAGACATCAAAAATGATTTTAAAACTGTTTTTTTTACCATGCAAGTAAACTTTTTTTTGTGAAAGCCTTGGAGTATTTTACCTTCATATACACTGTTACCGTTACTGTAATGTGAAACAATTTAGCAAAGAATTCATGAACATTAGTTTCAATGAATTTGGCTGAAGGGGAGCAGTTTTCATTCCTGTACAAACAATCTTTATGATCAGTGATACTTTTGCACCTTGCAAACAGATGCATATAGTTACGTTTGAATTCATAAAGACTTTCAACTTAAAGTCAGTTGCTAGTGACACATTGTGGTGTACGCTGAACCAGGAAACACTGAAACTATACACAAGAAATTTGATTTTACTAAAAAAAAATGAAATTTTTATTGAAAACATCCACTAATAAGTACAAAAACAAACACAATCGTTTTCATGTCAATCAGCTTAACCAGAGACCTTCAAAACAGTGTTTGGGTCCAATTAACTTCTGTGTTTTAGGCAAAACAACTGGGAAAAACTCTTTGGTACAGTTGGAGGGCACCAAAAGAACAAAATCGGTGAAATTACAACCCAGACGATCGACAACCAATACAGTGTAACAATTTACAACACTGGCAAAAAGATCTGCTATTAATCAGATCAGATGAAGCTACTCTGACGGATTCAACAGGAAACCCTGAGAAATCAAATCCCCTCCTCTCAGCAGCGAGATGGAGGCCGCAAAACAGAAGTTCAGAGCTGCAGTGTTTTTAATGGATGTCCAGGACATGAGAAATTAAACTGTGGAAATGTCGAGTATCCCCAGATTGTTTCTGAACCGAGATGAGCTCAAACAGGAATTGAAAAGCAAGTTCATCTGGGTCGGGTGCTTGTTCATTTTCCAAGTCCAATCTTCTTGGCCTCCGTTTCATAAATCAATAACCTCCACATTTTAACGATGAAGACCTCGGCCTCTTCATCCAGCACCTGTGAAGAAGCATTTGAACATTGAGATACTGCCGCTAAATACGGCATTGAAATTTGGAACTTTCTCAGAACGTTGGCTAATATTCTCCAAAAGTATAAAAAAACAAATATACACACATTAAAGTTACATGTTCCTTTCTGTGTCATTGTCTAATGTTTTTAAAAAAGTAGCATCCAAGTTATTAAATTGATAGTGGAAAGTTTTAAAAATGTAAAACAAAGTGTTAATACAATGTAATACAATTTTTCTGTTAATAAAAACAATAGGTAAATGTTCTTACAACCTAAAATTGTTAGCTTGAGAAACGGTGTAAAAGACTCGACCTACCATGGCAACGTCATCTAAGATGCCTTGTGGAGTACTGTGGGCCATTACCTGAGAAGAAAGACGATTAATGAGTCTCACTATGAACCTAACAGAGGATTTAAGCAAGCAAACTGAACTCAGAACAGAACTAGAGCCATTAGCACATTAACCTAAGAACCCATAGAAATGGAAACGGGCCCAGCAGGGTACCTTGGTGCAAACAAAGTCAACTAGAGTGGCCTCCTCTTCACCAATATATTCTACAATCTTCTTATTGATCCACGGTCGAATGCGCTTCTCCATCAGAGTCTGAAAACGTTCAGAAACACTGTTAGTTCTCATTGCACATGTATAAGCAGCAGCCAGTAGAAACATAAGACTGAAGCAGAACTCTCACCGTGTCGACGACGGACCAGTCGAGAGGGTAGCTGAAGAGTTCCGGTTTGGCTGTGGGAATCTTCTCGATCAGACTCTTAATGTGTTTGCGCTTCTCCTCTGTGTTCACACCCTTTCCGCCCCCCGCTGCCCCCCCGTCCCCGTCCCCGTCCCCTCCCTTCTCCTCATCCTCATAGTCTAGAGGAACCAGTTTCCTCTTGCGAGGCACCTCGTCTACCTCATCATCATCGAAGCGGTTGAAGACGCTCTCCACCGGCAGCTTCTTCCGTTTGACGACGCTGGGCTGTCCAGGACTCCCTGTAGCACCTTACGACAGATTATAAAGAACATTTTTATAATGAACAAAAATCATTTAATAACACGTCAAATAAGTGAAACTTTAGCTTTTAGTGCTTTACTGCGTCTAAAAAAACAAGTCAATTATTTTCATCGCTGATACACATCTTTCTAGTTGTGAGAACATTTTGTCTAAATCTTTGGGTAGACATTGTGAGGGGGCTTTAAATATTGTTGACAGACCTAGTTTGAGGCTCAGGCCAATCTTGGGGCGGTTCTCCTCAGGAGGCAGGATGTCCTGGGGCGAGTTCTCGTGAGGAATGATGATGCCACAGGGCGACTCCTCTCTGGGTGTGGTGGGCGTGGCGTTTCCACTGGCTGAAGAGACGGAGGGGGCGGCCGTGATGGGCCTCATGGTGGGTTTGAGGCAGGGTTTAGACTCCTCCTCTAGCTCCTCCCCCTCCTCAAGGTCATCATCCTCAGAGGGGACGTGAACACGTGTCTCTCCACTTCCTTTGCGCCTGTCTCTGTCTCGGTCTCGGTCTCTGTCCCTCCCTCGGTCTCGCTCCTCTCGAGAGGGTTTGTGCTCTCTGTCCTCCTCTGGCTCGGCCTTCACTGGCGGCTGCCGCAGACGCTCCGCCTCTTCCTCCATCTGATGACCATCACAGAAACTCATTAGAAACAAACATCATTACAAACATCAGACAGAAACTCATTAGAAACAAACGTCAGACAAACGTCAGACAGAAACGTCAGACAGAAACATTATTAGAAACATCAGACAGAAACGTCATTAGAAACATCAGACAAAACTCAATCAGTTATCACATATTTTACACTGCAGTGTCTCTCTTTTCTGTCTGCTTATAACACTGTTACCTTTAGAATCTATAAAAAACACCTGATCAAGCTGGCCTAGTCTGTTGTGATTGGCCACAAACTTAGAGGTCATTTTGAAATGCCCCGCCCCCAACCATAACGAGTTTCAGCTTTTTGGGTGTAAACGGTAAGAAGCAGAAGTGCAGCAGCCTCACCCTGCGCAGCTCAGCATCTGGATCAGGGTGTCCTTCTGCCAACAGTCTCTGTCTGATCTCCTCCAGCTCCTCCTTCTCACGCTTCCTGTCACGCTCATCCAGCTCCATCTCCTTCTCTCGGTCCCTCAGACGCTTCTGAAGAGCACTGCCCCTGACCGACAGAGAAACAGCACCAACCAATCAACACACACAGTATGTCTGTAACAACAAACTAGCTACACAGGAGTTTATAAGGTTCACCTCATCAGAAATACAGAAAAACACAGGAAATAAATGCGCTACATGTCGGTTAGATCTACAGCAGAATAAATTACAATGTGAATCAGACTTCATGTTGATAGTCAAACGTCTCTTCATTACCATCTCCAGCAGAGTTAAAGCTTGTGCAGGGCTGATGAACTGTTCTCAGAACAGCAGAATTTCATACAAGAGTCCAATACTGACTTTAAATCAGCTGTTTAGAGTTCTGATGAGAGGAGTCATTTGGACTGGTCACTGGTACTCACCTGTAGTATTTGGGGTCGTCTCTGTCATCATCATAGTCCTCCAAAAACTCTTTGAGTCGTTTTCCTTCTTTAGTCTGAAAATCAGACAGACACGTGAGCTTTCAAAACTGACGTGCTGACAGTAAAGTTCTCTTCATCACAGTTATATTACACACACACACACACACACACACACACACACACACACACACACACACACACACATACTTGTTTTTGCTACTTAGTGGGGACACATGACTACATGCAGCCTGGTGGGAACCACCCTTTCTGAGTGGTCTATAGACAAGGCAGAAAGTGATCCACACTCCATTTACAGC
>JAZGTJ010000993.1:0-25472 GCA_036877575.1 Botia almorhae
TAGTATAATGCAATGTAAGTCGCTTTGGATAAAAGCGTCTGCTAAATGTAAATGTAAAGATTATGATGTCACGTAAGTTTAAAAAAACGTGCACAAATAAATCATTTATAATAAACACTGAACTATTCCATAAACAATGGGAACAATAAAAAAATAACATTTTAAAAACGGTCACACTGGTCCCTGATACTCTCATCACCTGTGCGCACACACACGTACCCGTCGATTCTCCATGACAGTCGTCAATAGAGTATCTGTGCATGTATCACATCTGTGACATCTACATGACTGTCACACAGACACATTAAAATGACTAATCATCATCTCTGGCCTCATTTTAAAGGTCATTGTGAGTCTTTGGTGCACTGACCTTCAGAAGGTCTCGTAAATCTAACACAGTTTACCGGACACATTCAACATTTCATCGTAAGCATGAGCTACATCCCACCTAACAGGGAACGTTCCCGCAACATCGGCTAATGTTCTATAAACGTTCTCACAACGTTCTCAAAACGTTGTCGCAGTAATGTTAGTAGAACATTTCTAGTGGAACGTTGTAAAAACGTAACACTCAGTGTTAGCTTGAGACCAGAAGTCGGTTTGTAGTTCTGAAGCTTTTCCTGCTTCCTGTAGATTCAACACAAGCTGTCACAAACTCGTCATGCTTTAAATCCTACAGAAACAATCCATCAGCGGGTCCATTCATCTCTCTCTCTCTCTCTCTCTCTCTCTCAATCCATTTCCCTTTTAACACGTCCTGCTGGCTGCACTGGAATATTCTTACAAATGTCAATTAAAAGACAAATAGATTTCATCTCCTTTCCTGCAGTCGTATTGAATGAATCTGACCTTTCCATTCTATCCACTGTAATGTTGTTTGATATGTTTATTTGGTCTTGCAGGGATGTTTAACAGTGTGTGTTACTTCACAACAAAACAACAGCAACTGCATTGGCGTGTACACACTGCATCTGGTACTACCTGTGTCATTGTCAGGTACACATGTGCGCCATTTAGCACCAAACCGAGAATTCATTTCAGATTCCTGGGTGCAGAAAATTGTCATTTAGGGAAGTACAATTAAAATGGAATTTAATTACGGTAAAATTAAATCACTGCTGTAAGTGTATTGGTTGATAATACATTTCATTTTTCATTAATACATTAAATTCCAAATTCACATATTTGTGCAAAAGGAACCAGCTTAAAGTTTCTGAATTCTGCTCAACCCTGGCAGCCAGGAGGAAAATTAAAGAGAGATAATAACTGTTTAAGCAGCATGATCAAATATTTTGAACTATATGTTTAAAAATATTAACATGCATAACCACCATTGTGTGTGTGTGTGTGTGTTCTTGAGCCCTGAGCATATACTGCTGCTTTATAATTCTGTGTTCATAATCGTAGTTCACTGATAAGAGCTAAAAGCATCACACACACACACGTTTATGTATCTATCTAAACGGGAACATTCTATAGACTTCTGTTGTTTTTATACACAGCTAGTTATAAACAATATAACCCAACACATACTAACCCTAACAGAGAACTTTATTTTTTAACTATATTTTTACAGCATTGTTTACAAATAAGGACGTCCCCAAAAGGAGGTTTTGCTAAGATTTGTCAGGTTTTGCTGTCTTTTGGGTACGAATTTGTCCCTAATATATGGTAAACACAGACAGTTACTGTGGACTTTTCTATACTTAGCTAATAAAAACTTCTGTCCCCTATCCCTAAACTAAACCCTGCCAGGAACATTTTTGCATTACATTTGCATAAAAACATTATTTCGTATGTTTATTAGGCCATTTGAATTACAAAACCTTTATTTTAAAAGTCAGGTTTTCCTACACTGGCATTTTTCTGCCCAGAATGTGGCAGCAACCACACGTCCTTATGTGAAAGGACAAAAACAAAACTTTTTTAGGGTGTCTGATGTGGGCCGTCTTATTTTTAAGCATTTCTGCACCTGTTCTGATACTGTGACCTCTGATATTAAGAGAAAGACTAAAGCAGATGAACGCTGTAACTTAATTTCCTGCGCCCCCCCGTCTCGTCTTTGTTTATTTCACCTTGGTTTTCCTCAATGTTGTCATCTCACCGGAAAATAATTTCTCACATCTTACACTGTTGTTCTGGTTTATAACGTCTCCCTGACCCCTCAGTTACAACAACACTGTAAAAAAAATTCAACTTGCAAAACTTGGTAATTTAATAGGCGACTTGTTCCAAAATAATTTTTTGGTAAGCTGGTTGAAAATCTCTTCATGTCCTCATAGAAATCATTAAATAAAGTGGTCTAAATATATTACCATAGTTATATATCTTTATGTGGAAGGCGTAGCACCATAATATGTTCGTCCAATCATTGCATTTACTACGAATGCAATGATAGGACGTCCTACTTGCCTGTCAAACTATGCATGCATTCATGGGTTGGAGGGGCGCGTGGCTTTGGNCCTTGGTTTTCCTTAATGTTGTCATCTCACCGGAAAATAATTTCTCACATCTTACACTGTTGTTCTGGTTTATAACGTCTCCCTGACCCCTCAATTACAACAACACTGTAAAAAAAATTCAATTTGCAAAACTTGGTAATTTAATAGGCAACTTGTTCCAAAATAATTTTTTGGTAAGCTGGTTGAAAATCTCTTCATGTCCTCATAGAAATCATTAAATAAAGTGGTCTTAATATATTAGCATAGTTATATATCTTTATGTGGAAGGCGTAGCACCATAATATGTTCGTCCAATCATTGCATTTACTACGAATGCAATGATAGGATGTCCTACTTGCCTGTCAAACTATGCACGCATTCATGGGTTGGAGGGGCGCGTGGCTTTGGAGAGTGCTGTAAAGGGAGGGCGGGATCTTATGCTCTCAAAGCTAGGTAGCTAATGCTAGCCTCTCTGAAAATTGTCTGCCCTACCTTTGAGTGGTAGTGGACAAACTTTTGAAAAAAGTTAAGTTGAAAGCAACTGGATTTACAGTAAACCACAATCGTATTTTAAATGCAGGTAACAGACGCCTTTGACCTATTTTGCAAAAGTTGTCTATGAAAGCAAATATGTACTCAGCTTCTAGAATCTGAAACTAGCTTCTATTGTTGCTTTTCTCTCTTAGTTACAATACTGAGTCACTTGAAAATTGAAACGAAAATCAAAGATTATTGAAAATGTCAAAGCTAATCTTGTAAAACGTGGACAGGGGAAATACACTTGTACGATATGGTGAGTTTATATACTGTAGAAATACAAAAGAACAAAGAGCTACATAAGTATTTAACTAGAACAGCAATTTAACTTGCATAGCAATATTAATTAACTTCAACAGCAATAAAACATAAGACTGAAAATTATTAAAGCTTTATAGCTTATAAATTTGTTACAATAACTCTCAACATTTAACAACTCAGCGATCACCATGAAGGAAGCTAGAGTAAGGTTTACTGGTCTGAATTTAGAGTGAAGTTTACTGGTCTGAATTTAGAGTGAAGTTTACTGGTCTGAATCTAGAGTGAAGTTTACTGGTCTGAATCTGGAGTGAAGTGACCTGGTCAAAGGCAGAATGGTGACAGCCGGATCATTATTGAGATTACCAGCCCACCACACCGGAAGTTTGGCATGACAACCTGATCTCACAGAAAAACAACATTTTTCCACAAGATGCCAATTTTGTTCATTACTGGGGCAAAAGATGATTGTACAAATATGTATGAATGAGATTCATACAAGGTATCCATCAAATCGCTAAAACGTAAAATAGTTACGAATTGCCATGGGATTGTGTCGCCATGACGAGACTCTTATGATGTCACGCATTCAAACCAATTGAAATACAGTCATCACACTCAAAAGAAACTGGAACAAACATCAGCATGATACAAAAAAATCTCGGTGTCCACTCGCTTCTTAAACGGACAAACTTTATTAAAAAGCATGAAAGTAACATCACCCCAATAAAATTAAATCCTAATGACTTATGTCTGAAAATGAATGACTCAAACCTGATAGGTCAAAACCTGCAGCAGAACACCAATCGGTTTTTACGTATCTAGTGACCAATCCTGTGGATGGGATTCGTGAGCTGTCTCGACTAACTATAAGCAAGACCGTCCATAAATTTCTTCTCACAAAAGTACATACACAACAAACAAAACTATTTCTTTAAGAACATTTCAGACCACAGCTTGTGTTTGGACTCCATACATTTAAAAATGATGGAATGTGTGTTTGGAGAGAGAGCGCGATCACAGCTCAGCATAGCATCAAAGTCTCTGTTATATGAGCTCTGTGCAGAGGAAGAACCACAATTTCAACTTTATGAACGGTGTGATTTGTTTCGAGTGCACTTCAGCGCAGACAGTATGAAACCTCTTATATCCAAGAGCCACTGCTAGAGGTCTGTCTGAACCACCAAATAACAATGTTGAACCTTTCTGATGGCCTCTGTTCAAAGTACAGTCAGATATTCTTACTTTTTATTAGAGCTTTTTCCCATCTGCCACCAGTGGAATTTGGATAGTCAGGAGGCACAATCATTACAAAGTAATCGTGCCCCCAATAGCCCCCCAATAGTTTATAGTAATTATTACAACTTGAGCCAATAGAGCGAGTTTCCTGGGAAATGTGAATTCGGCTTTATTTAACTGTAACATAATGAAAAGTATGTAAAGAAAGCTGCAGTTTTATATTTCAAACAGAGATGGTAGTAAAGAGACACATTATTCATAAACAACCAGATGAACAGAGCAATCATTCAGATGAATGTAATATTTCCGGTCATTTCCTTTGCAGGTTTGATTTCTAATGCTGGCATGAAACAGCATGAAGGTGTTCTTGAGCATAGCACCCTTCTCCCAGTTGCTACTCAGGTGATGCTGTGATAGTTGCTCACTGCCCTGGCTGTGTGTTCACTTTTTCCCAGTATGGGTTAAATGCTAGTTCCATTTTAAGTATGAGTTACCATACATTGACAAATACATTATACCTGCAACCAACTAGCAAGTAACAAATCATGACTCATGGCTAAGACTGAAGTTTATTTGCTATTTAACTATTTAAAAGTGCCTGTTTCCACTGTTACTGTTTCAACAGGTACGATTTATTAGTTTATTAAGGTCTTGAATGTGTAGACAGTTTGCTCACTAGCACCTTACCCAGCTAGTAACAAACAAACATTTGATTTAAAGAACTCTTTACAGTGGTCAAAGTAAATCAAAGCTTCAGTAAACAGAGCAAACGATTTGCTTATACATTACTGAGCACTATCAGATACATACAGCTCGTCATCTTAATAAATAATCAATTACGCTTTTAATTAGTTTCTTCCTTTTGTTCCTGCCACCAATCGATTACTTTCACAACTAACAAATCAGGCAAACGCTTTCCAATCGGATCAAGAGACAAAACCACACAGCACACAAAATGCCAGCCCATATTTCTGCAAATTAAATCAAACACGTCACTGTTTTACGTCCTTTATCAGACTTCTCTATGTGTCCTATACGTCATCTGTCAAAAGCAACGTCATAAGTTGTTGACGCGCAGAAAATAATCGGACGCGCATCACGTACTGCGCAACATACATCACAAGCGCGTTTCTCACCTCAACCTGATGGAAGTGGATGCGGTTCGGCGTGTTTTTCGGAGTCATTGCACCTGTGCTGGAGAACAGGAGACACAGCGCCTCCAAGCGGACTGCGTGTGCAACTACACGCACGCTGACGTCACGTATCGACCCAATCACGCCGCCAGAAAGATAAACATCAAACATCTACCACGTGTTATGACTTATTGTAGAATTGTAAAGCGAGGCTATGAAATACGTTCCCGATACGCATATGACTTGAAAACAGTTTTCAGCATGCGCCAAAAAAACATATGACAAAAGAAAATATTTTTGAAAAAAACAATATTGAGATCTTCAGCCATATAAATCCATTTGCAGCTCTCTAATGGATGTATCAGGCTCTCGCTTTTCTTGGGGCATTTGCTGGGAAATTGGTTTTGAGGTTCCAATTATTTTTCAAATTACATTCAAATTAGGGAAAATGAAAAATCCCCTCAGTTTACAGAAGACCGGAGGGCTAAAACGACACTCAGATAACTGTAAATGAAGAAACGCCGCAGGACAGCAGCCCAATAACTGTGTGTTTATCCMCAAGATATAACGCACTTCATTTCATTTACTCATTTGTTCGTTTACGTGTTTTAAATAGCATTAATAGCCATTCCGCCACTTAAAGCGTTGCCCAATCAGCTTTAAGTATAAACAAAATGTACCATTGTGCAAATCAATTGCAAATAAAAAACTAAGCGCTGTAGCTTACCAGAAGCATGCACTCTCTCTCTCTCTCTCTCTCTCCTGGTATTTTACAGCACACAAACAATAAAATTTTCTTAGTTTCTCCTGATTTCTGCTTATGTTGCTGATTATTCCAAACGTTTTTGTTTTTGTAATTCTTCAATTTGTAAAAAACACAAATGTAAATGAACATAAGTTATAAATATTGTTACTTTAAAGAGTGGGGTTTTGGGGTGGGCGGGTGTGATGTTCCTCTGAGAGAGATGCGTAATGGAAAATAACATCATTTTCTCTGAACTGAAAATCCCCACAGCAGCCATAGAATACATTAGGCAGGCCAGACCATACAGCAATCCAGACACTGAAATGTGTAAATGTGATGCTTTCTGCCCATCTAAATTTAACCACAGCTGGCCGGACACTCGAATGCATTATAGACAAACTGTTGGAGTTTTTATCACAGGAAAACAGCCCTCGACCCAATATTAAAGCTGTGCGTGGATGCAGCATAAAAGATCAATCACATTTCCTGACTGTAATATGAGCTATAAGAACTTAATGCTTAACTTAATGCTGTAGAGACGTTTTTTACATGAGATGGACTTTTATGTTTTAAAATATAAATATATATATATATATATATGTATGTATGTATTTGCTTCCGAGTTCTGAGATTTGTGACATTTAAGGGGAAAAAATCAAGTGAGAAACGTACCATTAGAAGAATCAAATTGAATTGAATCTTTAGGCATACTTGAAATCTATGAATTTTGCACATTTAATGTCAACATGTGTCAGCTTGTGTAAAGAAGGATAAATCGGCTTGTCATTTTGCGTTACCCACCCTGAAAGCTGAAATATTAATCACTGCTCGCTGCTTATTCTGTTTTATTCATCGGTACATTTGGAACATCAAAATCCTCTGTTGACGTGCTTTAAATCAGAACCGTGGCACTTAGTTATTGCATTATTTCAGCTTTATTTTACCCTTGTGAATATCTTTGGCATTGAGAAAAGTTTATCATAAATGTTAAAAATGAACTAAGTAAAAATATAGCCTAAAATGAATAGTGCATTGTTTAGCAGAAAGCCATGTTTGCGTAGCTGATAACATGTGTCAAAGCTTTTGAAATTAAAGATTTATCGTCATGTCATTCTAAATCTGTATGCTGTATTTTTATGTGAAACACAACAGGAGAAACTTAATCTTAAAAAAGTTGTTAAGACACTTAACAAAGTTGTTTGTCAACAAGGAAAGCTCATTGTATAGTGGTCTCTTAACTTTTAAGCAAATTGGGAGAGGCTAGCAATAGCAAGCTAGCTTTAAAAGTATAAGACGCCACCCTCGCTTCAGAGTGCTCTCTAAAGCCACGCCTCCTATGACACATGAGCGCATACATAAATAGACAGGCAAGTCAAACATTCTATCATTGCATTCAGACTGAAAGAAATGATTGGACAAATATTTTATCTTCCACAGAAGATATATAGATATAAAACTACAGTTAGACCACTTAACTATTGCAATCAGGACGTGAAGAGACTTTCAACCAGCATAACAAAAATGTTTCTAAAAAATATAGTTTTATCTTATACCTCTCTTTAATGTTGTATCCTGCCCTGTAACGCTTGTGGGTTATCATGGGTTCAAAAGATATATAGCTGTGGACCACTGTGGCACTTTAATGGTGTTTTTAGTCCTGTTGTAAACAGGGTGGTAAACACAGCAGAGGTTATGTTAATGGTTTTACATGAGGATAATCAAGGCAGAGCTGATAATATCCGACAGGAGAGAGAAAGAGATGGACTTCCAGGACATCACTGACATCAGTCCTTCAGTATCAGCTCTAAATTTGAGAGACGGTTCCTCAGCCTGTACATGTAGCTCTTGTCTGGACTGTCGCTAGGAAACATGAGCGAAATCAATCATTATTTCCACCACCTCTTGCTCCAGTACAACTTCTGTCTGATGCTTCATTTCAATTTCACCATCATCTTCTACACTTCCTCCACATGTTCTGATGATGTTCCTCCCACTCCAGACATCATGGAGAAGATCAGTACAGTAAGACTGACTGTATGTACCGTTTGATGGTGGTAAACTGTTGTGGTTCTACTGTGGCTCCTGCAGAAGTTCTCGTCCTGTCTCAGCTCTTCCATCGGCTCTGGGAAGAGAACCTTCATAGACCAGCATTCTCCAGTGGAGAATGTTTCAAATTTTAGGGATAATCAGGAAAACTGCAGCATTCCTTATGTCTTTACCATTATGGAAGTATCCGCCAAGTCTGCGGAATTCCACAATGAAAATCAAGTTCATTTTCATGATTATATAATAAATGTAAAACCACTTTTTCATTTTGCAGTATTATTATCCCACACTCTTTTTGACCAATTCATTTCCATTTTTATTTCCACGACACAAATAGCAATTTTCAGCCAATGAATATATTTTCAAGCTGAGAATAACTAAAAAATAAATTCCATGTTTCCATGATTTTGCCAGGCGTGGAAAAATGAATATCATTTTCAGTATCATTGACATTTCAAGATTTTCCATGACCGTGAGGAAATCAAATATTTATAAGATGAGAGAAAATTAATTAAATAGTAAATATAATATTTTCTAGTTTAAAGTATGTCCTGCTTATAAAATAGTTAATTTACACTATACATTTCCATTACTTATGTATTTTTGTATTAGAGATTAAAACTGAGAGAACAATTTTCATGGCTTTTACGGGATTCATGACCATGGAAAACTCTGGAAACAAGTCAATCATGAGCATGGAGTCACAACAGTTTCCTTTCCCAGACTGTGTCCATAGAACTGGTCGTGGATAATGGAACTCTGAGTGGTACACCTGAGATAAGAAGACAAAAGAAGATCAGAGATCTATCAGTATAAACGCAAGCACAAACAGAAGCGCTGTTTTAAAATCTACTGACCTGCCTTCCTGTCTGCTACCCATATAGACATCTGACTTCTTAGACAACATCCTAACTGAAAGGGAGCCTCAAAAGTTATTGATTTTAACACTCTACATAGGAAGTAAAATCACTGCAATGCATTATGGGATTGCCTTATCCACAAAATATGTGAGGCTGCTCTAAAATTTCGTCGGAATGAGGTGCCTGTACCTTTAAGAACAGACTCTACCAGAAGTGTGCTTATGACACCTGCTGTCTACAAAGGCAGCTCACAAGGTTTTGGAACAGACGCTTACATGAAAACAGGCCTAAAATTGGGATGAGGCATGAAGCTCCACTGAATAGATCCATGCACCCCATCAGCCATACTACAAAACAAATGAAACAAACGGAAATAACATGGAAGGCAAAGACAGAAAGAGAGCGAGCGAGAGAGAAAAGGTGACTGTGACAGCAGCTGGCAACTGTGTCTCAGCCTGGAGACACCGAAACTAATTAGGTGGGAAGACACAAGCGCGAGTGGAGAGCAGAAACAGAAGATGATTTACTGAGGAATGGAGGAGGACACACTAAACAGAGGGCCAGAGATGGAGCTCCACCACGAGGTAATGAATTATGAGCTACAAAAACTTACAACAATAAACAACACAGTCTAAAAAACCTTTTTTAAGATGCAGCAACACTAAAATCAAAGTGGGTTTACAACCAAAAGTCATTTTCTGTTTTCACTGTGAGCTAAATTTGGCACGATTGATTGTGACAAAATCTAAATCAATTAGAACCTGTTTCAACGTACAGTTGGAGGCGGGACCGTGTTTCAGAGCAATGCTTGATTGACAGGTGAGTACACGGAGTGGGCGGTCCATCCCAGGATAAACTACCACTCTGTTTTTGTGACATCATCAATGTGAACAGGTGAGGGGGCAGTCCTTTAACATTGTCCATGACATATTTGAGTTTAAACTACCTGTTTGTGTGACATCACAAATTTGTTTTCAACCTCCTCTGTGTCCGTAGTTTGTGGTGTCCAGGTCTGAATGTAGCGATAGTTTCAGAAAATACAAAAATAAAATCTCCTTACCCATGAG
This sequence comes from Botia almorhae, assembly GCA_036877575.1. Lineage (NCBI taxonomy): Eukaryota > Metazoa > Chordata > Actinopteri > Cypriniformes > Botiidae > Botia > Botia almorhae. The sequence continues at coordinate 10,327 of JAZGTJ010000993.1, forward strand.
CAGAAGAGACAGGATTTGTCTCATGTTGCTGTACTGCCTCTCACCTGTTAGTCAGATTACATATCAACTCTCCCAACACATACATACATATATACTATAACAGAGATTTCAAGTCCCCCTTATTGTCTACAACACTATTTAAAGCCCCCTCTCACAATTTCTGCCCAATAATATATGTTAAGGTTTGGCTTAAGCAGAAATATGTGTATTTGGTATAAAAAATAACTAAACACCAAGAAATGTCTTGATTTGCAGTTGTTTAAGCTTTATTTCACATTGCTTTGCCCTATTATAAAAACATTTAAGTCATCAGGTTGGGCTTCCTGGTTGAGAAACACTGAACTATAACATATTTAACATATACAGTGTTAAAATGTGCGCCCCTTGCTGTATAATGTAAGGCATGTTCAAAAACACAGAACATAAAAAAATAAAACCGAGTAAATCACCAACCATAACATTAACGCTTATTTATTACATTCACATACATTCAATACGCACAGAATCTCTGATCTTGTCACGAAGAGATGACGTAGGACCCAGAGGCAGAAAGACAGGAAAATATCTTTACACTTATCGATTCTGAAATGAGAATCCAGATGGAATTGGTTTTATATTTCTGTTTTCAAGTATGACCTTGTTTACAACCACTGCAGCACACTGAGGTAAACCGCCGAGTGGAGAAAGCAAAGCGAAGTAGTGACGAGTGCGTGTTTCACAATCTCATCATCAGAGGTCTTATCTGAACTCCGCTGAGGTAATTAACACAGTGCCTGGATAAGCTCGGAATATTGAACGAGACTTCCAGCAAGTCTTGTTTTGCTTCTTAGGTTTCTCACCTGAGAAAACACTTGTGTATCCTCTAGATCTTCAGAATAAAATGTCAAACTTTGTCTTAATTTGTGCTTAAGTTTAGCAAAGTCAAAGCGCCATACCTTTACTGTATATGTCAACAAACGCCACCTTTTGCAACTCTTTTAATTCCTCCCAAACAATGAAACAGATGACAAAAACAGCTGAGAAAAAAGTGAGACACGAGTGAGAATTTCTCACTTCCTAATAATGACATCGGATACACAGAGGAAGACGCAGAGATAAACCAGCAGGGGCAGGAAATGCGAATAGGAGATTAAGAGATTTATGCTATGTGTAACATGGTGAAGACACACACAGACTCCTCCATCAGAGGTTACTTCCTGATCTGCTGTTCTCCTTTCTGCTGTGATGCAGGGCCGTACAAATCCCTGCATCACATCCTCTAGCTTTACATACAGCTCTGAGAAATGCCAGATATGGTATTGGTACTGCCTCTCCATCCACAACAAGTTAAGATAATAGCTAAATCAACATTACACTGCCACCTTAAGGCATAAATAAGGAAAGACACCATTTTTTCTTCCCTGCAGTTATACGTACATGAAAGTGACCTATTTGTCAGATATGGTAACCCATACCCGAAATGTGACCTCTGCATTTAACCTTGCCCTTGAGCAAGGCATGTCTTGCTCAAGGGCACTTTAGTTGCAACCCCCCAGTGCTAGAATCGAACCAGCAACCTTCTGATTACAAGTCCAACTCACTAACCAGCCACAACTGCCCCAAAATCTCTGCGCCGCCCGGGAATCGAACCCGGGTCGCAAGAATGGGAATCTTGCATGATACCACTACACCAGCGGCGCGGTACACAACCTACTATGTAGGTGAGCCAAGAATTTGCCCCGCCCACCTCTGCGGACAGGAGCTGCTAAATGAGAAACAGCGACATAGTACAAAACGTCACTATTATGTTAACGTGAGTTACTAGATAAATGCAACTTTTATGAAATATCATAAACGTGTCTTTAGGCTTCACATAGCAGATAGATCCCGTCTTCTGTTTCTCACTAATCTTGCTGACGAGTCTATAAAGCAGAAAGATTATTGATTTTGAAAACATAATGAAACAGTGCTGAGGTCATTACTTCGTCGAATCGTATTGAGCGCTGGATCGGTGGTGACTGATGGTTCAGTTCTCAAGCGACTCTGTGTGTGTATTGACGAAGCTTTAAACCAGCACTAAACCGTATCAGTCATTTCTGATGAGTTCTTTATAGTTCTTTAGTTCCTGCAACTATTTTAGTTTATCCAGTAGAATCACGTTTTATTTTAAGGATTCTAACTTTTAAATTATGATAAGAAATTCCTACAGGGATCATGGAAAACAATTGTAAACGTGTTATAAACACTAATATAATCCAAACCTGTGTCAAACCCATTAAAGATCATTTAAGAACTAAACTCTGTCGGTGGTTCACATAGTTTCATTTTAGCTCTTTAATTTAAAGCTCTGTTCGTTCATTAAATCTCAATTCATGTAAATATGGGATTAAACCAATAATCTCTCGATTTTTTAAGGTTTAATAACTTCTTTAAATAGTCACAAAATGTGTTTTAAATGTATCATTTGCTATTCGTTTGATTTAAAATCCCGGGAAATGATCAGAAACAGAGATCACATTAAGAAACCAGTGTTACTGATTCCGCATGTACACTTGATTAGAAAACGACACGCATCCATCTATCAACTCTGTCTCTTTTTCCAGTATTAAAGAAGCTGCGTTCACAGGCTGACCGTTCGCAAACATTTCTAATAGTGTTATTAGTTAATCTATTAGTTATCCATTAGTTAAAGATTTTCCAGAGTATGACAGGTAGTAATAGTTTGATAAACTATCTTTATGCAAGCTTCATCAACTTTTGTGTTTAAAAGATATCATATACTTGCACACGAATGTGACGTCATATTAAACTGGGTCGTGTCTGTGCGCATCAACGTCTTACGAAACTGCGCAAGCGACTGGGCACAAAATTCATTTGACATGGTTCATTTAATAGTTTATTTCAAACTTAAAGTACAGTGCACTTTTCTGAGAGAAATCGTACAACCATGCCCTCAAAAACCTGATTTTCTGTCCTTCTATAGGAATATAGATCTCACACATTAACAAATATAAAGAACCTTTTCACAAGCACATATTTCATGAGAGATGAGAGAACGTGTCAAATTCGAAGTCACATCACAGGAGACACCTGTCAGATCCAGTGAATACAAATAAAGAGAGATCTAAATCTTTACATATATGTAATGGAAGTGCTCTTTTAAGGTCATGGGTGACGGCCGGTAGACAACACACGCGGACAGCACACATGAAGGTGGCCGTTTAGTTTTTTATACAGACTTTACATTCATATTTGTCTCATAAAACACCCACTAATATGCTGTCCATTCAGGCTGATTGATATCTCCTGTAAGCAGCGATCTATAGTCACTCTTTGTCTAGTGACTTTAATCAATGACCAGTGTTTAAGCGGAGAAACATTACAACATGATTACTTTTGAAATCCCATAGTCTATGAAGATGGGAAAGATATGTATTCTTTAATAATACCCAGATATCGAATCCATAGACTGCAGATTTAAATATACAGAACTACCAAGGCATACATTTCTGCCATACTGGTCTGAAACATGTAAATCAGCCAAACACGTACACACAACATAACATAACCAGACAATTACCATCACCACCCCTGAACAAACATGTCAAGTAAACACACACAAATCTCTATCAGTGAGAGAGCAGCAGTGAAACCGCTCGGCACGGGCCTCAAGCCTCCTTGCGTTTTATGATCAGAGGACCGACGTTGTCTCCCGTTTCCTGATTGTGTTTGGCGTGCGCGCCGTCGCAGTATGGAAACTGGAAGAGAGCAGAGAAATAATGTCATTCTAACAGTGACATCACAGATCAGAACAGATGCTAGTGAAGGGCTCGGATCTGGTGGTGATATCAGCCAATCAGCTTTGTCTGTGTCATGATGTCATCTTCCAGAGTTTCCAGTGAGTCATGTTCCAGAGTGATTAGTCACATGGTATTTACAGCGCAGGTGACTGACCCCAGAACTGAGAACTTATGTGTAAAAGAAGGTAATCTGCAGGTTGTACCTCCAGGGGTCATCCCAGCTGACAAGGGAACGTTCTTAAATCTGGCAATTGTTCCTTAAAAATGATCAAAAACCTTAGTAGAACGCTTTTTTAACATTATACATAGTATATATCAAAAACATTATTCTTAGGTAGTTCGTGAAACATTTTAAGACCATTACATAATTACAACATATTTAAATAATGTTCTTATAACCAAGCAACAATGTTAGTACAATATTTAAAAAACTGGACCTTTTGAACATTCCTAAAACGTTCAAAATAACATTTTAATTTTTTTTACTACTTAATAAAAACATTAGGGAAATATTCCTACAACCTAAAATCATTAGCTGGGGTGCAGCATGCTTGAGCAGTTAGAAGTCATGCTAACGGTAAAGCCCACAAAACATATACCACAGAAATCTCTGGTGAATTAATTTCAGCATACTTTAAATGTCTATTATTCATACGTTTCTAGTATTGCATTATTTTTTATATAGCACCCCTCCCATCAGCATGTCCCTGCAATCTAAATTAGCTTTTGGATGAAAATTACAGTCTAGCATATCTGAGTGCTGATGGTTGAAGGTCAGACAGTGGCAGACATCAAGGTCAGACATCATCTCACACATCACTGTAAGTGTACTGCATTGCGAAACTAGTTTTAAATCACTGTACATGGTTTTATCTCTAACTTCCTCACAACTTTTTCCTAAAGCTCTCGCTCACCTTTTTGGATCGCCAGCATCTACAGTAAACAGCTTTGTCCCCCAGGTCCTCCATGTCAAATGCATGCACCACTTTGGGGTTGTCCTTCTGCAGGTCAAGGTTCACCTTTGGCTTCACACATTTGTCTTTGCTAAAGAATGTTTTGTAAATGAGGATTCCTGCTGCAGCAGCTCCGACTGACACAGACACTGCGGTGATGATCTCAGCTGGACAGACAGAAGACATTTTACCGTACAAACATTCTATTATTATTATTAGCGTAGCTACAGTATATCAATTACACTACACAGAATACATAAGCCATCATAGTAAAATTAATAAAAATACGATATGACGATATTTTATCATTAAAATGCATTTTAAATACTTGCATCCATCACAACATATTAAAATATATTTCCCTACATGCTGTATTAGATAAAAGTCTTTATAGAAAGCAATAAAGATTTGCAGGTCACTTTTATCAAGGACGAATCAAATGTCTCGAATCAAATAAACCATTAAATGTCGAAATCATTCATCAAAATAACTAAATCTGTAAATGACAGTAACATGTCTGTAATTGAAAATATAACCAGCCTAATTGAATTAAAACAAACCAAATGAACGTGATATCACGAAACAGAGCGAAAGTGAACGCGTTTGTAAAAACACAATTTAAAATCCGTGCTTGTCGGAAAAGTGCTTGTCAAATCTTTAATATTTCCGATTATTTCATTAGTTTTAACAGAAACTATTGAAAAATCTACAATATTGAAGGTTTGAATTTCAGCTCATTTCTGCCCATAAACGCACACACGCCTAAAGCACAATCGAAACAGCTCTTTCACCTCCACAAAATACATTTACCTTTAGCTAGAAATGCTAAATTAATAAATATCTTTACCTTTACCGAAGGAGTTTGATGCGCTCATGTTTGTTTGTTATTATTTGTGTTTGTTTTTATTATACAATTACTCTTCGCTCATGGTTTAAAAGACCTTACTAACGTCTTCAAGGCCGAGGACAAAATTCAAGTTGATTAACACAGCGCTCAATTTTGCGCAGTAAACGCGGAGAACATCGGTTACTTCACCGGAAAGGTACTTTTATTTTGACGTTTGGTTGTCCTCAGTCAGTACATGCTATTCTGTGAAGTTTGAAATGAGAGTGATAATGTCTACCAAGTCTATAAAAGTACAGCCATCCTAAAATTAGTTCTGCCAGTCTAAAACTAGTAAAATTAGGTTGACTCTGACTCTGAAGTATAAAAACCGAATATTGTCAAAAGGCAATAAGAAATGTGAAAGACTTTTATTTTGAAATGAAGTGGAAGGAAGTAGCGCTTATGCGGGACTCACGTTGACAAACACACACGTGTGTGTACAGAAGCATGGATTTCTCAAAATGGTGCAATTTACCCTCGGTTCCGAGTTTAAAGAACTTGACAGAATCAGGGTTTGGAGTCCCTAAGAAGAAACAGCATGGGCCCGTGCAGGAGCTGGTGAAAGCGCACATTGAGTCGTTTGATCAGGCGGTTACTGATGGCTTGTGTCGCGTTGTGGGGGTGAGCATACGTAGAGAATAGAGATAGAGAATACGTCACATTGTAATTCCCGTACATTTTCTCTGTGCAGTGTTCTGGTACATATATCGGGATGTCTTGACTGACAGCTGTCAGTAAAACGTCTTTTTCTGTTGGTGTTTAAGGCGATTCCTCCACTGGAGTTCATGTACAAGGGAGACAGGATCAGTCTGTCTTTTACGGAGGCTGTGCTTCACAATCCCGCAGTTGCTAAGGGAGGAATCAGCAGAGACCTGCGGGTATTCCCTGCAGAGTGCCGAGGCAGACGCAGTACATACAAAGGGAAACTGGTGGTACGTCCGTGTCAAACACGACGGTGCATCTGATTTGACCAGATTTCTGATGGTTGTCCAGCCCTCATACAAAGCAACAGATCTCCCTTTAATCAAGAAAACTCCCTCCCTTTCAAGAAAAGAGTTTCTTATACTATGAAAACAAAACGCCAGTATCTAGCAATACTTTCATAAACAGGAGACATACGTAATAGGGCTTATACGCACAAACAGCTACATTAGAAAATATAAGTGATCTAAATATATTTATATGAGTGTATATATTCTGGGTAAAGTGCAGGACTGTAAAATGTTCGTCCAATCACTGCATTCGGTCCGAATGCAAGGACAGGACGTCCCACTTGCCTGTCAAATTATGTATGCATTCATGTGTTGGAGGAGGCGTGGCTTTAGAGGACGTTTGATGGGAGGGCGGGGTCTTATTCCTTTAAAAGCTTGGCCTTTTCAAAATTGACTACCCTACATTTAATGTAACTAAGCTCACTCAGAGCTTAAGGAACTTTACGGGTCTCAGTGCAGCTTATGTAGCTGTCCGTGTTTATGTATAAACAACCCCCATCACCTCACCTACCTTTCCATAGTAAAGTTCATTTATAAAGTGCTACATTAAAGTGACCGGGAGGAAATGTTTTGTATTTCACAGGCAGATGTGAGCTGGTCTGTAAATGGAGTTACTAAAGGCATCATCAAGCAGTCTTTGGGTTTTGTGCCCATCATGGTCAAATCGAGACTGTGCAACCTTCATGGTTTTTCACCCAAAGAACTCATCGAACATCACGAGGAGGCCGAGGTAGAAGTCACAGAACTTTCCAAAACTACTGTAACACGTGACAGAATGCCTCTTGTGTCTTAATGACATCATCTCACCGGCAGGAAATGGGCGGTTATTTCATCATCAATGGCATCGAGAAAGTGATCCGCCTTCTCATCATGCCGCGGAGAAACTATCCCATCGCCCTGATCAGACCCAAATTTAAGAGCAGAGGACAGGGCTACACGCAGTACGGTGGGTACCGCCTCTTATTACATCCTTATCCTAGCCGACATTCTGATTGGCTGCCATCGGAATGCGCCTGATTCTTTTATTCACTGATTGGTTGTTACTTTGCGTGCAGCCATTTCAATGCACTGTGTGCGGGACGAACACACAGCCATTAATATGAATCTTCACTATCTGGATAATGGAACGGTCATGCTGAATTTCATTTACCAGAAAGAGCTCTTCTTTCTTCCCCTGGGGTTTGTGCTGAAGGTAAAATAAAGTTGATACATTATTAAGAACGAGCATGTTTATATAAAGGTTGAATGTATCTGTATCACTTATGCCAATTCATGAAAAGCTTAAAGTTGCAATCCATAACTTTTGCCTCTCTACCGCCATCTGTTGAAGTCAAATGAAGCCAAACTGACGTTTCCTGGGAAATAAGACCCAACAGCTCAAATTATTATAAATTATTACTGAACACTGATCATCATCTTTATGATCAGTACTTGATTTTTGTTCATCATTAACCCAGAAAGTTACGGGTTGCAGCTTTAAGAAAGAAGATCACAAATGAAGCAGAAATCTATTTAAATATGTTTTGCTGAAAATGGCTTTTTGTTTTTTTGCAAGGCTCTGGTAGACTTTTCAGATTTCCAGATCTATCAGGAACTGATAAAAGGACGAGAGGAAAACTCGTTCTATAAGAGCTGCGTCTCAGAAATGCTGCGTATAGTGATGGAGGAGGGCTGCATAACTAAAGAGAAAGTGCTCGTTTATCTGGGCAAGCGTTTCCGGGTCAAAATGAACCTGCCTGAGTGGTTCACCCATGAGCAGTGTGCTAACTTCCTGTTGCAGTGAGTTCCGTGTGTTAATGATCACATCCAGCTGATTCTAGAACAGAATCTAGAATAATGTTTATATTCAAGATGTTTAAAGCGCAATAAAGTGGTTGTGTAATATAGCCAAAAAATTCAATGAACATCTGTTGGTAAAATATAGTCTCATCAGAATTATTATAGTGTTGTTTTTAGTGTTATTGTTTATTTTATTGTATTGTAATGGTAATTTTAGTTACAATTTTGTGACATGCTTTTGTCATTTTATTATTTTTAATATTGCTATACAAGATAAATAATATTGGTTTAATTGATCTAATTTTCATTTATTTTTTTAAGTAATATATGTATATTTGATTTGATATCAGTTAACAGAAATGTTTAAGTAGTTTTAGTTATAATAAAGTTTTGTTTTGGCTCATGGAATAATTGGCTGCGTTGTGTTTGCAGCGAGTGTTTGTGTATTCACCTGAATTCAGATGTGGAGAAGTTTTACATGCTGTGTTTCATGACACGCAAGCTCTTCAGCTTTGCCAAGCAGGAGTGTATGGAGGAAAACCCGGACAGTTTGATGTTTCAGGAAGTCCTCACACCTGGCCAGTTGTACCTCATGTTCCTGAAAGTAAGCTCACCTCACACGTCTCCAGCCCTGGATGAAATGACAGAGTCCAGGAACGTGTTTCTGATGCACTTCTGATGTTCCTCAGGAGAGAATGGCTGCGTGGCTGGTCTCTGTGAAAATGACCCTGGATAAAAGGAGTCAGAAAATAGGAGAACTTACTGCAGATAACGTGACCAGGATCTTCAACAGGGGTATGGAGCTCACCAAAGCATTTGAGTATCTGTTAGCCACAGGAAACCTTCAGTCAAAGACAGGTATGACATTTCCACCTTTCTCCACCATAACAAAATGTAATTTTGTTAGAAAAGAACGGTTTAAAAATCTGTTTAATAATCACTGACATTTGTCATGTTAACCCCTCACTCTTTTGCAGGTCTGGGCATGCTGCAGGACACAGGACTGTGTGTGGTGGCGGACAAGCTGAATTTCGTCCGTTACCTGTCTCATTTCCGCTGCGTGCACAGAGGGGCCGCTTTCGCTAAGATGAGGACCACATCTGTGCGGAAACTGCTGCCGGAGTCCTGGGGTTTTGTGTGCCCTGTGCATACGCCTGACGGAGAGCCATGTGGTCTTATGAATCACCTGACTGCCCACTGTGAGATAGTGGCCCCACTGTGTCCCACAAAAACACTGCCTGCCCTGCTGTGCACTCTGGGTAACGACATGTGACTGAAAGATCTTACACCGGTGACAAGAAGTCTAGGGCTGCGGAAAAAGTTGATTCTCTGGAGTATTGTGATTCTTTAACAATTCTAAATCTGTTCTTAACATTCAGAATTGATTCTTTTTAATGTACTTTATGGATGAACATGTGCCACTGAAAATGTTTGTAGATGCACATATCCCAGCAGAAGCACTTTGTTTGGCAGTCTGTGAAAGAATCGGGAGTTTAATCTGAATTGAACCATTCTGATTGATGGAATTGATTCCGAATTTTTAAGAGCGGATTCAAGACTCATTAGATAAAGTATACCAATGCATTAGAGAATAGTCTAGCATTTAAAAATCTCTACAATATTCCTGGTAGTCCCATGGTGCAATAGAAAATATTTGTAAGCATGTTTTTGTCTTCATCATTAGGTGTGACTGCAGTGGATGGGACCCTGAGTGAGCCGTATACCTCCTGTTATCCCGTCATACTGGACGGGGCAATGATCGGCTGGGTGGAGAGAGAGATCGCACCATCCGTCGTCAAGTCTCTCCGCAGGTTTAAAGTAAGAAATGATTTAGTCTCTTACCTCACAGACTCTCGTGTTTAGAGAGATTTTGACCGTTTTAAATGTGGCTTAAAAGTAGGGTAGACAATTTTAGAGAGGCTAGTAATAACAAGCTTGAAAGTGTACTTTTTCGGGCCATTGTGGCATTTTACTAAAGGTTGTAAATTGCATGCCTTGGATTTTGTCTTGTGCTGTTTGTTTGTAGGTGCTGGGAGAGAAGAAGATACCACCCTGGACCGAGGTCATTCTGGTTCCTCACACAGGTAAAGCCAGCATCTACCCGGCCCTTTATGTGTTCACCACACCCTGTCGCATGGTACGGCCCGTCCGGAACCTCGTCCTGGGCAGAGAGGAGCTTATTGGCACCTTTGAACAGGTGAAAAGCAGCAGCACTTCTGGAAAATATGTTTGCAGTCACTAGCGACACAAATAAACAGTGATGCTCTGTAGGGGATAAAATTCTAACCTTTCAGAGACTGTTTTAACATGCTAAAGTCCAAATGTTATTGTTAGCATTTCAAAGCAAAACACACGCTAAAACCTTTTCCGAGAAGTTAAGGTTCCGAATTAGAACCTATTAAAGCACCACCGTGTTGAAGTTCTGAAGCTATGACAAGAAGAACCTCACTTGTCATGTTTATGGATATAGTCAGTTGTGGACAAACTTCTCTTTATGCCATTGGTTTGGTTTATTATCAGACTCCTCACGTGTGTTTTTGATGCTCAGGTGTATCTGAACGTGGGAATCTTCGAGGAGGAGCTCGAGGAAGGAGTCACCACTCACCAGGAGCTGTTTCCTCACAGCATGCTGAGCGTGGTGGCCGAGTTCATTCCCTTCTCAGACCACAACCAGAGTCCCAGAAACATGTACCAGTGTCAGATGAGTAAGAGCACCACTTCCTCCTTTCCAGTGAATGACATCCGATAACCTCCTTCTGTCATAACACATCCACAAATATCCGTGTTATAAAACTGGCATAGGGCTGCAGGCTGCAGCTCGCCTCGTGTCTTACATCAGCGTAAGAAACCTTTGAGGTGTGTGTTCATCAGGAACTTCTGCTGGATACAGTTCAAAATCTGATCTCATCCTCTTCTCTGAAGGTAAACAGACCATGGGCTTCCCACTGCACTCCTTCCAGGACCGATCTGACAATAAACTCTACCGCCTGCAGACGCCCCAGAGTCCTCTGGTCAGACCCACCATGTATGACCACTACGACATGGACAATTACCCTATAGGCACCAATGCCATAGTGGCTGTCATTTCCTACACTGGCTACGATATGGAGGACGCTATGGTCGGTAAAAATCTATATCCTCCAAAATGACTGTGCTCTTCTGTTCTGCTTTTGTTGAATGTTTTATGTTTGATCTTCTCCAGATTGTGAACAAGTCGTCATGGGAGCGTGGTTTTGCTCACGGTTCTGTTTATAAGACCGAGCTGATAGATCTGGCAGATAAGTACAAAGGTGATGAGAACATTGTGTTCGGAATCACGCCTGGTGACCCAAAAGTTATGGACCGTCTGGATGCAGACGGGCTGCCATTCATAGGCTCCATGCTGAATTATGGAGACCCTTTCTACAGCTGCGTCAATCTCAACACTGGCAAGAGTTTCGTAAACTTCTACAAGTAAGTCATTACTGTTGTTCTTGCTTACGGTTCTTGCTTGTTGTTCTTGTTTGGGGCGATAGTTCTTAAACTGTTTGCTTAGCACTGCTGCAGTTGTTAAAGGACAGAGCCAATCCACATCTAGAGACCTGATTATCACCAATGAACCAATCAGAACCACATAGCATCACCCTGGCAACCAGCTACAACCCTGGCCTTCTGTGCCTAAATACTTTACATCTACAGTCACATTAAACACTAGATTTAAATTTTGCTGGTTACTGCAACTCTTGTTTCTCCCCAGGAACCAGGAAAGTTGTGTGGTGGACAACATCAAAATTTGCAGCAACGACACTGGAACAAGCCGTTTCAAACGTGTGTGCATCACGATCCGCATTCCGAGGAACCCCACCATTGGAGACAAGTTTGCCAGTAGACACGGACAGAAGGGCATCTTGAGTCGCCTGTGGCCCACGGAGGACATGCCGTTCACTGAGAGCGGCATGACCCCGGACATCCTGTTCAACCCCCACGGATTCCCTTCCAGAATGACCATCGGAATGCTGATCGAGAGCATGGCTGGAAAATCGGCAGCTCTTCACGGCCTGTGCCATGACGCCACGCCCTTCACCTTCTCTGAGAAGAACTCTGCGCTGGAGTACTTTGGCGAAATGCTGAAGGCCGCGGGTTACAATTACTACGGTACGGAGCGAATGTACTCTGGACTGAGCGGCTTGGAGCTGGAAGCAGACATCTTCATCGGCGTCGTTTACTACCAGCGTCTTCGACACATGGTTTCCGACAAGTTCCAGGTGAGAACCACAGGAGCAAGAGATAAAGTGACCAATCAGCCGGTGGGAGGAAGGAACGTACAGGGAGGGATCCGGTTCGGAGAGATGGAACGGGACGCGCTGCTGGCTCACGGGACATCATTCCTGCTCCACGACCGGCTGTTCAACTGCTCGGACCGCTCTGTGGCTCAGGTTTGCGTGGACTGCGGCAGCATGTTGTCCCCGCTTCTAGAAAAGCCGCCATCTCATTGGTCAGCTACACGGCATCGAAATACTATCTGTATGCTCTGCAACAGGAGTGACACCATCGAAAGCATCTCCGTTCCGTACGTGTTCCGATACTTTGTAGCAGAACTTGCTGCCATGAACATTAAAATCAAATTGGATGTCAAGTAAAGTTTGCTTTTCGGTTGGAAAATAAAGTGCCTAAATGTTTAATGTGAAGACTAAAAATGTTTGTTCATGGTCTCACTTTTCTGAAGGATGTTTGAGTAACGGTCATAAATCCAGAACTTTACCCCAAAGACTGTTAAACTGGTTAAGACTATAAATTCCTCTTTATCACCTCCTTATGTAATAATGGTTGTTTCTTCCATTAATTAATAATAGTTACTTTTAGAAAGCGCACCACTCGCTCAATAACTAAACTGAATACTTTTGCTTTTTTAATTAAAGTACCCCTCAATACAACGATACGCTGTTCTAAATGTGTATTTTTATTTACACCGATTTAGGTCTCACAAACCTAAACGTAAGACAACTACACAAAAGCTGCTAAATACCTTTTTAAACAATGTTTAATAAAGAATTGACTCATAAGAGCTTCGTTCACACATCAGAGTAAATAGTCGGTAGATTCTTTCTGCAAAATCAATATATTAGAAATATGTGTTACTGTGTTTAAAACGAATCGTGTGGAAAGTATATATGGATGATTTAACAGCTTTTAAAAGACTGCACAACAAGAAAATATTAAATATATTGAATTTTGAAATTTATTAGTCATTGACCGTCTGTTAATTTAACTTACTGGAATATTCACTGGCCATGCAAAGTTACTGTAAATTTCAGCAAGAAACCCCGGAAGAAAAATCACAATTTAAGAACATGAAGTACATTTACATTCTTTTTAAAGGTGAACCACGTGATTGTGAAACGGGTGAAAAAAATAACACAATAAAAAATGATCTGTTGCACCAGTTCAGCGCAGTTTAGCTACAACATCTTTTAGATTCAGTACACTAGGTATCGTGTAGTCTGGAGTCACGTGACTCTGGGGGACGTTTTTACCGTCACTGTTGATCCACACCGTTGCCTTCACTCCTGCGTTAAACCCTCCTTGGACGTCCGTACTGAGGGAATCACCCACCATGAGGCAGTTCTGTGGCTTAACTCCCAGGGTCTCAAAACAGTGAGTGAAGATGGAGAGCGCGGGTTTCTGCTCTGGGTGATCTCCACCGACCACCACAGCGCTGAAGAGCCCCTCGCATCCCACCGCCTCTATCTTCTCCCACTGTGTCTGAGCATCACCGTTGGTGAGCAGCAGCAGTTTGTAGCTCCTCTGAAGTTCCTCCAGCAGAGATCGAACCTCGGGAGTCAGACTCAGCGCCTGTAAACGTGTCTTCTTCCATGTGTAGTAGCAGCTGGAAGCCAGAGCTGGATCCGGGTCTGTGCTTTGCGTCTCCCGTAGGGCTTCAGCCCAGTGCTGGATCCTCACGTCGTCTATAGTTCTGCCTTCTGATGGGTCGAACGATTCGTGGAGCAGCTTTTGTAAGAAACGATCGCAGATGTGTGTAATGTGGCTTTCCTGCACAGCTGTGGACTTCAGTAGCTCACACACCTGCAGAGACAGCGCTATCGATTACAGAAGCTATACTAACATCATGAACTCTACTGTATGGCCACAAGCATGGTATAAACAATGGTACTTTCTTCTTTGCGTATGATAATGGCATCTGTGTACAGTATTCTAATCTTTTATCATTTATAACTTACGAAGATGACGTTCGGTCTACGAATTTTGAGTTGCCTTTTAAATCAACAGCCAGTGTAAGTATTTTCATTCATGTATTCTTTTACCTTCTGAATGGCCAGTCGTCCTGCGCCGGCTGTATCGACCAGAGTGTTGTCCAAGTCAAATATTATCGCTAAAAGTCCTTGATTTTCCATCATATTCCAAAAGCGCGAGCAGTTCCGAACACGCGGAACTCCGACTGGACACGTCAGTCAGGTGCTGTAACGTCACACTCAGCATCATGGGAGATGCAGTTCTCTTCCTGAAACTTAGCTGGAGTACAGCGCTATGTCGAGTCTCTTGCGGGTAGTTTTCCAGATGCTGCATGTAACGTTAATAGGACTTTGATAAGTGAGTTTTGAAAGCACGGAAACAAAAAAATAACAATGTGTGAATAGATTCAAGAATGAAATAGCTTGGTAAACAGAGTTTTTACATTGCCAAAGCATTGCAACATTAAATATACATACTTTTACCCAAACACCCGTTTAAAACGGGAAAGTATAGAAGAATCTCTCTC
>JAZGTJ010000993.1:25522-69027 GCA_036877575.1 Botia almorhae
TGAGTTGCCTTTTAAATCAACAGCCAGTGTAAGTATTTTCATTCATGTATTCTTTTACCTTCTGAATGGCCAGTCGTCCTGCGCCGGCTGTATCGACCAGAGTATTGTCCAAGTCAAATATTATCGCTAAAAGTCCTTGATTTTCCATCATATTCCAAAAGCGCGAGCAGTTCCGAACACGCGGAACTCTGGCTGGACACGTCAGTCAGGTGCTGTAACGTCACACTCAGCATCATGGGAGATGCAGTTCTCTTCCTGAAACTTAGCTGGAGTACAGCGCAATGTCGAGTCTCTTGCGGGTAGTTTTCCAGATGCTGCGTGTAACGTTAATAGGACTTTGATAAGTGAGTTTTGAAAGCACGGAAACAAAAAATAACAATGTGTGAATAGATTCAAGAATGAAATAGCTTGGTAAATAGAGTTTTTACATTGCCAAAGCATTGCAACATTAAATATACATACTTTTACCCAAACACCTGTTTAAAACGGGAAAGTATAGAAGAATCTCTCTCTCTCTCTTTCTCTCTCTCTCTCTCTCTCTCTATATATATATATACATATTTTTTACTTGTAAGATAAAATACTAATAAAATATCTTTATAAGTTAAGTTACAGAACTTAAGTTATCGTAAGTATATTAAATTTAGGTTTATCATGAAAATATGTGCTTTAAGTTTGGACCTAAAAACAAAAATCTTTTTAAAAATTAATTTTGGGTAATCACATGATCACAATAAAATCAGTCTGACAAACATTGCATGAACTGCGGTTTTAGTACTCGAACAGCAGGCACTCATCGTGACTCCTTAACCCATATAGTGTAACACATATACTTATGTCTGCTGTATATGTCTGCTGTACAGCCCCGTGTGTCTCTACATTAACTGCTTTTGGAAAATACACGTACTAGGGTCAGTGTGACAGTTGTTTCCAAAAATCATGTCACAGAGAAAATCCAGTCATTCAGAACTGTATTATTCTTACTTCTGGATGCTAAATTGATCATTAAACGTGTTTTACAGCATTGTAGTGGGGTATAAGCTCTGCAGCAGCTGGATGCAGGTATACGTGCAGAGTTACCAGAACTCAACAAACATTCTCTCTCTCACGTTCCAATCAGATTATATGTGCCGGGCTTTGAGAGATTCCCCTGTGCGTGATCTTCAGGCTGAGGTTTTTTCGAGGTGTACGTGTGAGATGTGCTGACTGCACCTGAGCTGACGTCTCAACCACCCACTGTAATTTTACGATTTACATTAAGACAGATACCAAGAAATGCATAAAAGAACATTCAAATGCATATATTATATTATAATTAATTGTTTTGAATTACAGAAACATCATGAGCTGATCTCATGATACTGAGACTTAGTATCAATGGGTCAAAACTGGTAACTATTACCAGATATTATTAGTGCTGTAAACTAACACTTCATTCTAACCAGTATAAGACTTGGATAGGCATTTGTTCATTACACTTGGCGCTCATGCACGGTTTTTACCTGCCGCGCATCGTGCCAAGACATGTTCAGTTTTCAGCACTTGTCTTCAGATCCCAGTTTGAGCAGATATGCTGCTAGGATGCGTGCGTTTCGTGTGAAGCATTTCTGATGAGAACGGTTGGCATGACAGAAATCTTAAACTCGTCTCTATGCCACGAGGAATTCTGGTGATGTCAGTGCCTTTAAATAAATTATCTCTTCATCCAAGATAAACAGTTGCTCTCACCAGTGACTGAGGGAGAGTCACCAGCCTTGTTTTGATGCGTTATCTGCAGGAGAATCGTGGGAACAGTAACTCTGGGGTTTTAAGTGCTTTCCTGCTTATGAAGTAATGCTGCTTTTAATGGGCATCATGATGTATCTGAACAGAGGCTGAAAAGGTCTGTGCAGGACTGACAAATGTCCATGTGCCGATTTGTAGGAGTGAAACCGCTGCAAATGAAAGAGCAACAGCTGAAAACTGTGCAAATTAGAAATAGCTCATAGTGGTTCCGACTGGTAAATCAAAATAATTACTGATTATTATTATTACAACACTATTTAAAGCTGCCGCCGTAACTTTTGACTCACTCTCTGTTGGAACTATCTACTCACTATCGCCACCTCTGTTGGAAACATAAAATTGCAGGTTACTTTATGTCCTTTTCTTTCCCTAGGTTGAAGTCAAACCGACATTTTCTGGCAAATCGGACCGATAGCTCAAAAATCATTTTACTAAACCTACCGTTGTGAATCAAGGAGACAATTTAAACACTAATCTGTCATGTTCTTGCTCTATAAGTGATTTTTTAAAAGGTTACAAACAACTTGCAACCATTTTTGACCTTAAAACAACTTTTGATAAAGCCCATCAAACAGATTTAACTAATGAATTCTGTCTATATGAAATAATTTTTAAGTAAGAAACACTCACAGGTTTGACCACATGAGGGCCTCCAGTCATTACTAGATCACAACAGTGAAACATTCCGTACTAGCCTTGCCAAACAGATTAATGAAATAATGACACTGCCACATTTAACATTGTATGGAAAAGAGGTGCATAAAGATTCCTTAAAATTCTTCTTTTGTCCTCCACAGAAAAAGAAACAGTGTATAAATTCAAAACAACATGGGGTCAATAAATGATGACGCCCAGCACAAAACCTCAGTAACCCGCCTGGTGCTGTAGTGCTATATGTAGGTTAACAAGTTGATTTTCAAATCCCTTTAGAGAAATCTTTCATTATTTATATATCTACGAGAAGCTTATTTGGTAGAGCATTGTTGGTTGTGGGTTCGATTCCCATGGAACACACACACTGTTCAAATATATAGCTTGAATGCACCGTAAGTCACTTTGGATAAAAGTGTCTGTCAAATGCATGAATGTAAACGTTAAGAACATTATACAGGCAAAGTTATGTAAAGAATCTGTGAATATTATACACTGGTAAGAAGATAGATAGGTTTATGTATGACATTAATTGTGTGGCATATCAATATCACACAATTATACAGTCAAAGTCATGAAGTCTTTATTAAGAGAAAAAAATAATCACCCATCATTCTATTTATAAGCACTGTCTTAAACTCACCTCACATAACCCTGCAGTGATTTTAATGCTCAGCTACTTTCTTCTCTCTCTCTCTCTCACTCACTCTCTCTCTCTCTCTCACACACACACACACACACACACACACACCTTCAGGGCTCTTCACTCCTCATGCTTACGGTTTTCACATTAAATTTTTTCCTTAAAGAAATATTTTCACCCAAATATAAGGGTTTCATCATCTACTCACTCACAAGTCATTTCAAACTGGTGTGACTTAATATCTTGCATGAAACAAATGAGAAAAATCTGCTCTGTGAAGAATAGATTAAAAAGATGTTTTTTTGTTGTTGTGGCTTACTGGTTAAAGAGTTGGACTTGTAACCAGAAGTTTGCCGGTTCAATTCAGAATGCAGTAACTGGACGGGTTAAATGGCACAGAACAAATTCAGAGTATGGGTCACCATACTTGGTCTGCACGTCACTTTACTATTTTTATTCAACAACTGACTGTGAGAAGCTTATTTGGTAGAGCATTGTTGGTTGTGGGCTCGATTCCCATGGAACACACACACTGTTCAAATATATAGCTTGAATGCACTGTAAGTCGCTTTGGATAATTCAACATTCTAATTTGATCATGTTTAATATTCCAAATGCATTTGAATAATTGCAAAAATACAAACAGCATCTTTGTTGTGCAGCTTATAAACGTCATGTAAAATGTTATGAGAAGTTTTACTCTTCTCACATCCATGAGAAGACTGAAATCACACTTTAAGTCTTGTAAGGATGTGTTCTGATATTGCTAAATCTAAACACCTGTCTGTGTCAAGACAGTGACAAACATGCAGCTCTGTTGTCTGTTTACTGCTCCTGCACAGCTCGCAAGAGCCATTGTGAGCATTCAGCGTATCCAGAGGAAGTGTCATGCTTTGTTACTCAGAGCTCTAAAATGACACTTCTCACTCTTCTGTATCTCTCCTTATGTAACCTTGCGTGCACTTACACCTGGCCCCGCGCCAAACGTTGACACGCAAAAATGTGTCACTGCATTCTGCTCTGGTTTTAGGCACGATCAGAAATTGGAGCATTTCTCACGCATGTGGATTCTGCTCATAGCACGGATACCAGTCTCTGTTTAAACAATTCCTGTTCGTGTACCGTCCCATACTGAGCGTGCTCTGTAAACAGAAGTTTCTGGGAGTGGAAGTGTGAGAGAGTTAGAGAGTTTGCTGATGGCTACCAAAACAAACATTGCAGCAGTAGCTGCAACAGATGCGGTGCATGCATAAATCTCAGCTCTCTCTGTCTTCACTTGATGGTGTCTGCTATGACTGGACACGACAAGGCAATTTATCCTTCAATGCCTTCAATGCAATGACTCGCAATTTAGTTCAGACTTAATTTAAACGAATTGAAACTAGTGAAAATGACACTTAATGACATCTTAATTTTAGTGTTCCTGTAGCTCAATTGTTTGAGCACTGTGTTAGTAGCGCAGAGGTTGTAGGTTGATTCCAAGGAAATATGTGCTGATCTAATGTATAGATTGAAAGCATTATAAGTCACTTTGGATAAAAGTATCTGCATTAATGTAAATGTAAAATATCCGCAATTTCATAGAAGTTACATACTTTTTAAAATTGAATCACTCAATGTATACTTACATAAATACATACATACACATACACACATATATATATATATACACACTAGTAACAACAAATGTTTTCATCTCAAGAACAGAGTTATGATTTGTAGCTACTTTTGACTAGCTAAAATGGTGTTTATTTTGTGGTCACAGTTACTATATATCTGCTAGTTTCAGCTAGTAATACGTTTTGAGTAGTCAAGTTTCATTTTTACTTATTGAAATAAATTTCTGTATATGTTGACCTGGAATGACTTAAAGCAAATTAGCATTGCATGACCGTTGTGAATTATTACAAATTAAAAATGCATTTAAGATCTCTGCTTCTACCAGCTGTATTGTGACTTAAAATAATGCCATAGAAACGTGCTGCGTGTTCTCCGGTGAATGGAGTTCATAGGTAAAGACACAGGAAATCTTTCTGCTGTCTGTCCTGTAGACACACAGAACTGTGTTTTGCGTTTCATCTCAGTGGGTGGTCATGTTTCCAGTCACACGCGATCTCTGTGTTCAACACAAGCCTCCCCCCCTGCTCTTGGGTCACTGTGTGTTTAAATATATCAGATAACACCTTGCGCTACAAGAGACGGAGGACGTGCATGGAGGCACAGATCTGTTAGTTTGGCTTCTTTTAGTCCCTGAGCCTCCTTCTGGATTCCCAGAACTGTCTTACATACCACATTATAACAGACCACCGGAAAAGCTAATTAATGGAGCATATGTTCTCTAAAAGTTATCAAAAAGGTTCCTGCAGTAACATTAGTAGTGCAACCTGCAGGTGCTTATAAGTGAAACACACATACATGAGCTACTGGCTCAGTTTCACATTTATGTAACATGAGATCTGCTGATATCAGCAAACTTTGTGGTTTTAAAATGAATGAATCTGAATGTACACTTTCAAATTTGATTCTCAGCCATGAAATATCCTCTAGCATGTACATGTGACAGTAAACAGTAAACAGCAGTACAGCAGTACAACAGTAAACAGCGCTGCAGGTTGCTTGATAAAATGTTACTTTGCATAAAATCATCTGCCAAATGCATGCATGTATCTGATATTAAAGCTACGATCTGTAACTTTCTGTCGTCTCTCTGTCGTCAATTTCTGTTTGAAACATAAGATTGCAGGTTTACTTTACTTTTATTTGTGTTGAAATCAAATGAAGCCAAACATTCCTGGGAAACTGGACCTGACAGCTCAAATGACAAATTATTATTATAAACATACCCTTGCAAACGGGGTAAGGAAACCCCTATGTCTTACCCCCACACACACATAAACAATCACACACACAGACCAATTGAAGACCGCTGTTCCAGATGAGCTGCTCTGACCAGCTGCTGAACCCCAGCTGCCGTGTAAAGACCAACAACTGCCAGCAACGTGTTACAACTGTGATTAGTGGTGTTTATATCTAAGGAACAGAAAACCACAGATAATGGTGGTCAGAAATGACTAACCAACTGTGGCATTAAGCTTTGCACATTACATTTACAAAACGTACAAATCTAGTTGTTGCTCCTGTTACTTTAATGAACATGGTCAGTGGTTGGTTAGTTAGTTGCACCCCACAGTGAAGGAGGCCCACAGTCAGAGACGAAGAATGCAGACAGGAAGTTCCTGTAACCGTTATGATTGGTGATTGTATATCACTCAACAATGAAGTCATTCCAGCTGATAACTGCCTGTTTTCTCCTTCCTCGGGCTGTTTGGTTACCCGAGTCAACTTTTCCATTAATCACGGAACAAGGGTGATATTTTTTATATACAAATAAAAAAAACAGATGGAAGTTACAGACGTCAACAACACAGACCACAGCATGACAAACTTACAGTCGGGGCTGAAATAATGTAGAGATTTAAAGATGGGTTTACAAGCCCATTGCAACCAGCCAGTGAGAAACCTACACTGACTGACTGCTGATTTGAATAAGGCAGACGATGTTTCCTAACTAGGTCTCCTAATGTCTCAATTTTTTCTACTTAAATCATAAATTAGGGAAAAAAATAATGAAATTAGAAAATTCTCAGGACAAATGAGCTGTTGCTGTCTGTGTGTTAAAGCATTATTAAGGTGGAACGAGGAAGAACAGCTAAAATTAAAATAAGTACTGTGTATCAGTCATGCTGATGTCACTGTGTGGATCAGGGAATGTCCGAGATCTGAAACACTTGTGCTCAGAATCATGTATGACATCATGACATGACTGTATGACATCATCACACACGCATCATGGGGATTTTCAGACGCTTTCTAAATGATTCAAATTTTGTGTGTATTAATCAAACCTCTTTCCTCTCTCTCTCTCTCTCTCTCTCAATCATGTTATTATTATATTTTAAAATATTTAAATAAACACATTCACAGAGGAAAATGTTATTTTTCAGAGGTTGCTCAGGAGAAATACAAATAGAGAAAACTTGTTACAAAAGACTATGGAGCATCAGAATTAATGCAGATTGTGGCTAAAATAATCTGGATTTTGGTATGTTTGACGAGAAATGTTTGAGTTCATATTGAAATATTCAATAATATTGACCTACAGACGTGACAAATCCGAGCTCAGTTTGAGACACTGATCCCTTCTGAAAGTCTAATGGAGACATTTGTGAGATTTCTGGGTCTCTTTCTCAAGAGAAACATCACAGGAGATTCAAGCTAAACTTTATACTTGCTGTCCAATTAATCTCATTGCTGTTTAGGGAAAAATTCGGATATTAAAGAGATCTCATCTGTGATTTTTCTTTCCTGTGGGATTTTTTAAAAGTAAGATGTTTAATTCCAAACCAATAATTTAATTTCAAAATTTTGTTCAGGTGAACAATAAAATGTAAAACTTTTTTAATGCTCGTTATGTAATTATGGCAGTTGTGATTATTAGGAGCTTAATTCAGACATTGATGAGGTATAATGACAGATGTCTTCCTGACACCGGGTCACTTCCTGTCAGCTGGTGTCTGAGCACTGAAACATAAACCTGACGTGAGGGAAACTTTGGTGCTTTTGTGACTCTGAACTTCAGATCACGAACAATGATGCTTTTTTCTCGCTTCCGTGTCACATCACTGGCTCGTTTCCAAAGAAACCTATTTTAGTCCCAGATCATAAAAATTGTGCCTAAAATAGAGTCTGTTTGTTTAATCACAAGTAAGGTGTTGATTTGTGTCAAATGATACATGAGTGATACGCTGGAGGAATATTTTCAGCTAAACGTTTTTTCCCTAAAACAGAATGATGTCAATGCAAATCATATTTCAAGAGGTTTTACCTGTTTACAGTATTTGAATATGAACAACACTTATCTGTTTTTCATTCACTACAATGAGCAACTTTCTATTTTTATAATAAAATGTCTTGTTTTCTTAATACGACGTGTTTTCAGTAGAATAACATATGCTTATTTAACTTTTCATGAACATTGCTGAATTTAATAATAAATAATAATAAATTTGTCTGACTGGATTTATTATTGATATACTTCTGCTGCATCTAAATGACCTTAAGTTTCTGTCAAGTTATCCTAAGAAGTAACAGCACAGCATAACCTCCACATAATGTAACAACAATAAAAACAATCAAAAAAATATATATTTTAGTTGAATAAAATAAAACAAGGTTTTATCAAAATGAGTAAAAGGTTTATACTGAAATAAATTGTTTTGCATCTCATTTTTATAGAGCAACGAACAACACTCGTGTCAAGCAATATAAATAGATTTTGCACAGCAAGAACAAACATTACAGTGGGAAATTGTCTAGCGCCGTAATAAATCACAAGGTTTTAACAGGGCCAGTTGAATGGATATCTGAATGACACTGAAACCAGTGAAATTAAATCCTCAGCATAGATTTTCCTCTTGTCATGCAGCTTTTTCGGATGACATAACGTAACACAAGGAAGTTGTAAATCACTTGATAACAGACACAGACAAAATGGCACCACAATGGTGTCTAGCAGTCTGCATCCAGGACTGCATGCTTTTCCTTTTATCCGAAGCAAATTCACACTGCCTGGAACAAACAAGTCCATACGATCTTCAGCCAGGCATGAACGAGAAGATCTGACCAACACAAACACAATATCTCTCAAGCACTCTTGTGTTCGTGCTTGGGGAATAACAGAATCTGTCACCAAAACAGGAGAGAATTCTGGACGGACACCAGACTGAAAGTGAGATTTAAATAAGAGGAATGTGGGAGGAAAATACACAAATGTTTGTGAAAAACTGTCTGTTATCTGATGGCTTAGGCTAAGAATCCATGTTTCACAGTTCATTTAAAGTGTGTTGAAATTTCCAACAGGAAAATAAAATAAAGGAAAATCACAAAGAAAACGTTTTTTACATTTCAACTGTTTCTCCGTAAAATTCATTGGAGAGCAAATATAGCCAGGTTGCTAAAGTGGACTATAGACATTGTTACCCAGTCATTTAAATCCTCTGTATGGGTCATGTTTTAAAACAGATCAATAAGAAAAACTAAGACATATGCTTAATCCTGATTAAGAAATATTGTATTAATAATTATGCAATATTGTATTAATGTGTGCAATATTTGATTAATAATTATGAAATGTTCTACTAATAATTAACAAATATTATATTCATAATTAACAAATATTATATTCATAATTAATCAAGCAGTTTAAGTAACAAATATTGTCTCAATTAAACACACAATAAAATTACAACCAGGAGCAGAAATATGAAGCTGTAATTGATGTTTAAATTCTACAGTTTCACTGTTCTCTGAAGAGAAGACAGGTTACCTTCCTCTCTCTCCCTCTCTGGACCTTTCGTGAGAAGATGGTCACTAGGGAGTTGCTAGGGTGGAGCAAACAGAAGTGATGGCTGTACTGTCACGATAAGAACACAATAGCGGCTCTAATTCAGTTTGCATGTACTCTGACAAAAAGGCATAACAATGCGGTGGAGTTTTGCCTGACTGACTCACATGACACGTACTCTCATGTGAATCAAACACAACACTGCAGTTGATATGCAAGTTCTCAGCTATTTTGCGTGTTGCATGGTGGTGCATTGTTTGCACGGGCACGGTGCGAGAGTCGAACAAAAATGAGCGGTAATTAAAGAGAGCAGTAATGTAATGTGTTGTACGTGTATGCGTGTGAGCGGAGTATCTCTTCCCCTGTACCCGGCCAATCCGGTTTGGTGTGTTTCATTTACACTGACACCGATTCTATTGCCTGGTTGCATAAGTTAGTGTAAACTACAAAGCTTATATTGAGTGACACACACTTACACACCCACACACCAGTTGACTCACACATCAGTAAAGCATTTTATCAATGAAAATGAGTCATTCATAATTCATAGTTTCCCCTAAACATTTCTACGGCCCAAAATGCAAATAGGTTTGTTTAAGCACAATTTACTAAAAAAAATCTGCAGAAATCACTAAAAATCACTTGAGTTTGATTATATACTGTAGCTAATTTGCGACTTTATTGCATAGAAATGCACTTGTAATACCTTTAATACACATGCAAAAAAATGGTGTAACTAGGTGATAAGGGACAGAATGTCAAATATTTAAAGTTCTGTCAAATTTGTAAATTAATGCTATGATGTAAAACAGACAAGACACATTCGATGTCCGAGTCACTTCAATGTTCCTTGTTGCATTGACAGTTAACTGCATAACTGGTTCAAACCATCAGATTTTCTTTTCTCATTAAAGTTTACAAGAAATTCTCTGGAACATGTTCAGGTCATCAGGATTATCAGATTTTGCGCAAACATTCCGGTGCTTCTGTAATAAAAGCACAAAACTCTGAGAAATCCTGTCACGTCAAAGTTATGCTTTGTTACGCTGATATGATTATTTGCGTTGACTTACAAAATAGACGTTTTTTACGTGGTCCCTGTCTGTCTGAAAATCTGCTTTATCAGCAGTTGAAGATCAATGTGAATTGTAGCATGATCATTAGCATGAAAATGCATAGCTAGCATATCATGTTTTCTAACTCCGAGAATGTTTTATGTGTGTGTGTGTGTGTGTGAAGCTGTCATGGCACATCAAAGTGTAGCGAGACAAAAGTAATCCAGAGTGACAGACCAGCCTTTCTGCTTTTCAGATTACCTGTGCCAACACCTCTCTTATCCAGCTCACTGCAGCAACAAAGCAACCAAATACTCCCCTAGCAACCGTTGCGCTGGTGACCGACGTAAAACACGCCTGCCGTCGGAGTTCACAGACATGCAGGACTCTGACCAATGAAGTACAAGTCAGCATATTCTGTATCACACCAGCACTTTATTCCAACTTTATTCCACTTGTATCCAGTTACACTTATATTGTTAGTCCGGTTTCTAGCATCAGTAGTTTATATAAGAGCTGTCTGTCTGTCTGTCCAGGCTCATAATCTAATGATGACATTAGGAACATCAAATTCAGCCAATCATTTCTCTATGATTGTAAAGATATCAGAGTTATTATTTCACATAATGTTCTTCACATCATGCAGGATGGTTTTATGTAGAAAACAGTAAATCGCAAAAAAAGACTTTAAATTAAAGATGATAGATAGATAGATAGATAGATAGATAGATAGATAGATAGATAGATAGATAGATAGGGAGAGAGAGAGGGAGAGAGAGAGGGAAAAAGAAAGAGAGAGAGTCAGGCTACATACCTTTCGGTTTTGATTCTTCGTGATATGACCTCTTTGAAACTTCAGCACTGTAAAATAATATAAATTAAAAACAGCTCAATACTGCAAAAACTTACGTTTGTATTAATGACATTCAGTTCAATGCCTCACAGTAAAAAATAACATGTCAATACAACAATATCACATGAGTGGAGTCTGGGGTGGGTACTTCATAGTAACATCTATGAGTTTTTTGTTGCATGCAACAGACAGACTGAACTGCAGTCCACTGTCCAATTAGAGATATATCAGGATTACTAGAGCATAGCTTTTTTGGTACTCTTGTGAACACAAAAACCCAAACAAAAGGGTTCTGGTCCAGTAATTCTTCCGTCCCCTCTGCTGTTAAAAACACAGAGAGCATGACATTACCTAACCAGACCTGTGTAAAATCTTCTAATTCCAGCGCTCACACAGAAATCAAATGAGATCAACAACAGAAAGATTTCAAAGAAATGATGCCACCAGAATTTACTCAGTTATCTTCCAGTGGGTCAGATAAAGGTCGCTGTGTTTCATTTACAGTGCTTTCCCAGCTAACAAGTGTAAGTTGTAAGAACATTTCCGTAACGTTTTAACACATAACGTTGGTTACAAGAACATGATTCTAACATTTTTTAAATTCTGTAATATTTTTAAAATGTTCCACAAACTACTCGGTAATGTTTTTTTAATACATGATATAGAACGTAAGTATCTACTTACATTACTGCAAGAATGTTTAGTGAATGTTTAGAGAACATTAGCCAGTGTTCTGATCTCTGTCAGTTGGGTTCTCATTTGTGTTCTCTGTTCTGACTCTACTGTACTCTTCACATTCTGCATCATTGCTTGTGACGTTCTTGTCATCTTATGGCAACAGTGAAAGCGGGTCCCGCTTGGGCAGTCTGTCTCCTGCTGTCAGAGGACACAACCGAAGCCGAATGTTCAGAATCATTAGTGTGTGTGCAGGTATCTCACTTCAGCTGTAGTGAATCTCATATTGTGTTACTGTAACTGACACAAAAACCACCTCGTTCACTCACACGTATTGCTTTTGATGTCTGTGGATTTGAATCTATTCGTTTGTTTTTAATTTCACAATTTAGCATTGTGGTGCAGCTTCACTACCAAATAAGACACAGCAGAAAACAATTATACAGAAGGTAAACCAGCAGCACATGTTGATTGGACCAAAGTTCTTGCATGTACTGATGTGTGCTGTGGGCTGAATCTGATTGGTTTAAATGCCGTTGAAGGGTGACGTGTTTGACCTTCAATATTGCATGTAAAGAATAAGTCACCAGTAACATCAAGACCCACAAGCAATCAAATCTACAGCTGAAAAACAAAACTTGGGAACCATAAAACTTGGGTCAGAAACTTCTCTGTTCTAATGCCTGTGGATCCATCC
Source organism: Botia almorhae (assembly GCA_036877575.1). NCBI lineage: Eukaryota > Metazoa > Chordata > Actinopteri > Cypriniformes > Botiidae > Botia > Botia almorhae. The sequence goes on from JAZGTJ010000993.1 coordinate 38,285, forward strand.
TGAAACCCGGCATGCTTTATCTTGGAGGCAGATTTTCCACTGCTGGAAAACTCTCCATTTGTCATTCCGGTGAAGGGGATATGAGTGGAGAGGAAGTGTCTTGTTTTCGATTGGAATTCTGGAGATGGTGTGGACTCATGCCAACTGGCTGTAATATTGTGTGTGTGTGGGGCGTTCCCTTAACAATATTTTGGGGACAAATGTGTACCCAAAAGTCAGCAAAACCTGACAAATCTGAGCAAAACCTCCTATTGTGGACGTCCTCATTTGTAGAAAACAAATGCTATAAAAATATACTACATATATTTATTTAATTGTAAAAATGCAGAAGGTTTTCTGTTAGGGTTAGAGTGTGGGTTAGGTTATATTGTTTAGAACTAGCTGTGTATTAAAACAATAGAAGTCTACAGAATGTCCCTATTGAGATAAATAAGTAAACGTGTGTGTACGTGCAGACTTAGCACTCACTTAGCATTGTTCTTGTAATGGCACTGCAGTGACTTACATGGACCAGATTCATACCAGCCCATGATTGTTCCATGAACTCCATAAACGTGGTTATACAAACACAGTATTAATGTTAAACAAGACATTGTATTACAAAGTCCAGTCTGGCCAACAGGGGTGTTACCTTCAACAAATGTTATAAATCTCACCCCCTTATCTGATGCGAAATGAATGACAACAAAAATGTGCAGAGGAAATGATACAAATTCCTTCCCGAAACAATACCGAGGGCAGGCAGCACCTCAGATATTAGCGCTGCAGGGAGCGTTCAGCGTGTAGCTGCGTCTTGCCAAGAGGGGATTTTTCTTTCTTCTCAGCCCGTACAATGTCACGCAAGTTCCTTATAATAAACGCGAGGCAGAAATTACGACAGAAGAAACGCAAGAAAAACATTCGTGTCAGCGTGCAAGTAATTCAGCGCGCTCCGCACGCAACGAACGATCGTGCAGATTAACGCCTTGCGTCACTTAAATTGTTCTTGATAGTGTGATTTGTATTGAAAACCGCAAAATTGCTTAATAATAAAAAGTTATTCTTTTTCACCGAGGTACTTTTTTCTGTAAGGTACTTTCCACTGTATCTCAGCCCGTTTTGTATTCGTTTAGTGTATACGTGCATTAGTGTATTTGTATAAGTTTAGCGCTGCAAACAGTTCACAAATACGAACACACACCAGAATGAAAAACTAATAAATCTCTGTATGTCTGTAGGTCGAAGGACGTCTGTACACATTTTGTCATCAATGCTTCCTGTTCTCACATGAACTTCATTCACAAATCACGCATTCTTTAACATTGTCGTTTCTCTCATTTTTTCTCTCAAAACAAGATGAGCTTAATCTTTTTAGGACTTCGTTACAGTATTTACGATGTGCATTAACGATGGGTCACTTCACAAAACAAACAATTTTTATATTCATCCTAACACATTTTCCCTGAAACTTTGTAGAAATAAGTGATAAATGACAAACAGTTTTCATTCAGCGTTTCTAACGTGTCCTCTCTGGTTCCTGAAGCCTCGCGTGACTGCGAGCTGCCGCTGCCGCTGCCGCTCACGCGTGACGCTCCTTCATCATTAACCGCGTGTGAAAACACTGCCGCTGCGCGCTCCTCTTTGAGCGCCTGCTCACCTCTGACCTCTCACGAGGGGGCTGGATAAATAAAGGAGGTGAAGAGTGGAGCTCCACTGACACGGAAAAACTCCTGTTTGTTCAGGCTGGACTGAAGTCAGATTGGTATTCAGCACCTTCACCCAACACATCTGATAATAAAGTCACAGTCTTTCACAAACACAGTAAACATTCAACAGCTAATGGACTGTTACATAACTTATCCTGAAGCCAGTTGATGTATTTAATGAATTTGTCATTAAAAAGCTGTTTTCAAGAACCCTTCATTAAAAATGTTACATATGTTTAGGGTTTTAGAGATTGCAGGTTAAAATAAATGAATGGCAAATTGTCACATTTTAGATTTGTGACTGGTCACAAATTAACCCCAAACACACAGACTTTACAGAAATATCCATGATTACTTAGAAATTATATGTAGAAATTATTGAATTTGTATGCATCTATTTTACCACTGTTTAGGATAGAAGACTATATAAATAGAATTAGAAGGTATGACCTTGCATGTGTTTTTTTTGGAACCAGAGCACATGAATGTGTAGTAGGTCTAAAAAAACTCTTTCTGTGGGCCAAAAACAAACAGATTTACTGTAACCCTGTCTTTTTGTCTTCCAAATTCTTAAAAAATGCTCCATGGAAATGGATTTTTACAGTGATGCTACAGGCGAAAGAACTACAGGTTTCATGGATGTGACAGGCTCTTCGTGGAACAATACACCGTGACAATGATCTACCCAGAGAACCGTATGTTTACAAAGAACTGCACGTGTGTTCTCCAGTTCTGCTTTAAATGCAGCATTAGGAAACCCGCAGTGGGAAAAGAGCTCCAGCACTGGTGTGGCTGAAATGAAAGCGCAGTCGTGCGTTGCGTCACGTACCACCGCCAGGCTTCCTGCGCATTATTTCTATAGAGCCGTTTTCAGATGTCTGCTGCAAACCGTTCCTTAACAATAAAAAAAAGAGAAGAATGAAAATCGGACGTGACTGACGGTTCAGAATTCTGGGGGAAAAATGCCCTCTTAGTGTCAGGAAGAGGTGGACGCCTTCACGGACTACTGGCCACGCTTTGGCAAGGGCCTCTGCAACAGTTGGCTAAACAAAAAGGCAGCGCAGTCTGACAGAGGCTGTACCTCAATTGGTTGTTAATTTGTGAGGTCATTAGGATACCTCGAAAACTCATTAGCATTGTTTGCCTTTTCAATCGTTTTAGTATGTTTTTGTGCTTTTGAAAAGCAGGGATTTATCGTTTCCTGGGAAACTGAGGGCTGGGGAGTTTAAAGAGATTTGCATTGTAATGAGGGAGAGAGGGCTGTGCGCGACCGATTGATGCTCCGTGTTGAACTCTCTGACACGCTAACAGCTGATTTTCATCCTCTTCAGGATCAACCAATAAGGAGTCTGGAATGATTTCAAATATCCTGCTGGCCTGTGTGTGCTGACACACACTCATGACTCTGTTTTCCTGCAGCTCAACCGGTAGAGCATTGGGTTAGCAGCGGTTGTGGGTTTGAATTTCCAGGGAACACACAGACTGATCAAATGTAAGTGAACGCACACATACTGAACGCACTGTAAGTGGCTTTGGATAACAGCATCTGTCAAATGTATACATGTAAATGTGTGAGTGTGTGACCTGCAATATGTGTTAGTAATAGAGATGTCATACAGTAAGGCTGCAGCATACAGGATGTGGAACATAATTCAACGTCAGATGTTAGTCAGTTGGGGCCCAAAAGTCTGAGTCATGGATCATCAGGTTTTGTACAAACTTGTGGAGATTATGGCAGCTCACATGCATGTTATCATTCAAGCAAAAAGCAAACACTAAGAAATTCCATGTTATTGGAATACTTTCATAACCTTAGCTTCCCATTTAACAAAACACATAATTACAATATCGCATTTCAGACTGTTTACTGTTGCATACACTAGCAGGGAAAAGACGATTTACTTGCACAACTTCCACATTTGTCTATTATAAACAAATAATGTAAGCCTGCTGTATTTAAAAAATATATATATCTTTGAGTGCCACATAAATGTTTTGACATTTTGCTGCCCTCATCCTGTTCGTTTCCTCTTAAAGTTACTATTTAGAACATTTGTACTTGTCTTTTAAAGCACTTTCCACAAAATGGAGGATCACGCCAGAAATAAGCTTGAAGCTTTGGGCAGACAGCTCCAGTTGTGTGTGATGTCACTTCTAATGATGAAGTGTCTGTGCGTGACTACAAGCCACAACTCAACGCCCTGTGGCCATTTCTCCTTTTCATCTGCTTTCACCAGAAGCCGCCCTGACTGAGAACAGAAGATAACGCTCCCTCAAGCACACCGCTATAAACTGCAGGACTTCCAGCTAATTACTGTCCTCACAGAGTCAAGTGTGTGTCTGTTAGCAAATGTTACCCTGAAACATTATAACAGACATTCTCAGGTCAAATATAATGTTACAGCTTAAAAGTATTATCCATTTTCTTGTAACGTTACTGAATGGATCGGTCTTTGGCCTAGTCAATACATAACTTTCACATTCTACATTATATTTTTTGTCCAATCAAAATGCGGTAATTATAAACTAAACTGTATAATTATAAAACTAAATTATAATTATAAGGACGAAGTAATAAAATAAACAAGTAACATAAATATAAAAATATATTAACATAAATTATCTTTCATCTCAACATACCTCCTCAAAAATACAAATTCTACTTCTACACAAATTTAAAATATTAGCTTTACACCTGGAACAGTGTGTGTGTGTGTGTGGTCTTATGTACGTGGCCTGCAGCTCATGTCTGCAAAAGATGACCTCAAGAAAATATTCAAGTAATTTGTGACAGGTGACTCATTTTTTCTCACAGTAAAAAAAAAAAAACATTTATCAGAATTATTTGAAAAAATTAAATTGGATTTTTTTCTGCACCGCTGCTTACGTTTGTAATGGCTTCTTGGCTTAGAAAAAACGTATTTCATAATGTTAATAATTTACACAACCGATATAATAATTTACAGCGCACAGAAAAATAATCGATTTTACAAAATATTTAAATATTTAAAACACAGGACGGTCCGTTTTGAATGAAAGCACAAACATTAATGGCCCTTACATTTTAAATGTATATATTTAAAAGTTATATATTTAAAAGTGTTTTCTGAGGCATAAAGTGGCCAGAAATATAAGAACTATATGAAAATAATTCAAAAAAGAGAAAATAACCCAGAGTCACTTATTGCGTGAGTGCTGCTTGAGGGCGTGCGTGGGACTTTTCTCAGCTTGTGACCTCGAATCTCGTAACAGAGGAGCTCGCACGCGATCAGGAGCCACGCTGGGTCCTAAAGCCTGTTAAACTAATGAGATACACAGCGAGTCCGCGCACGCGTTTTATTTTCAAAAAAACAGTAGCCAATTGGTAATAAATGTGCAACTCCTATAATCCTCCAGTGTTCTTAAATCTGTGACTATGTTAAGAGAAATGATCAAAGATAAAAAAATTGCACTAACGTCACTGTCTGTCGCACTAACAGACATGTGATAGTTGTATCACCATGTATTATCATAATGCTACAATATTTAAAATAAGATTTGTAGGCATGCACATCCTTCGTCTGTTATCTATTATTTTTACAAAACCAACATTTTAATTAAAGCGATTCTATTCTCAAATGCATTGAACTGGGCGGAACTTGTAGGAAAGTCAAGTACGCAGTGCGCAGCGGCATTACTTATTATTTGTTTTGAAAACAAGTTGTTTGAGAACAGACATGTTATGAAGTAACAGTGTGGCTAATTTGAAAAAGCTACCAAATAAGATTTTGTATATTATTTTATATTTAATTAACCAAACTTACTGCTACAACTGCGTCATTGAAATTGCATTCGCATTTTATCATGTTTATTCGTTATAATGGTCTATTTTAAGCTGTTAAATTATTATCATAATATAACAATCGTCCTCTGGCCATCAATGTCTGAAATGTGAACTGGTTTGATTCATGCAGAAGTTTCGCGCGCTGTCCGTGGTACTGAAGCCTCGACTGCAGAGATGACGTAGGTCTCATTATGACCTACTTCTTTTATAAAGCTTATACTTTTTTAAAAATGTTTATATGGCTTTCGCGTTTATTATTACATGTTCATATGTAAACAGTTTCAATAATGGATTTAAATTATTTAGGAAGGCTTATTTTAAATGTATTTTGCATTAGATATGCAAACAAATTTCCAAACACTTCTACAATTAGAACAGAGTTTACACTAAATCATATTTAAACCGAATTGTAAAGATGACTCGGGTGGAAGTACGTGTTTAACTGGAATAGAAACTGTACTAAATTCGCATCTGTTTTGTAAATAAACCCGTGCTTATGATCGTTATGCTATTTACCATATCAGACACTTCCTGTGAAAATCTATTAATTCCAATAATACATATATAATATAATTTAACATATAAATAAAATACACAACATTAGAAAAAAATTAATTCATAAGAAAAAAGAAAAAAAAATCTTCCTATAGTATTTGTTAAAGTAAAATACTGGCATCGAAGGTTAAGAATCGAAATATAAAATACAAACATATTTTTTATAAAGAAAATAATCGCTAAGCCTGTTTTCTTTTTATTTATCGTGTGTTGCATAACGTTGCGCTGGTTGAGAATGAGTTCCTCCTAGTGGCAGCAGGTGGAAACAGAGAACGAGGAAAAATACACTCAAAAATCTCCAGCGCTGACATTAAATTAAATAGGACATATAATGTAATTACATACAGTTTACATATAGCCTTGTATAGTTGTACAAGATAAAAACACAGAAACACCAAAAGAGACAAAAACTAACTGTAAGCGTTCCACTCCAGTCCAGTGAAACATTCGTTGCCAAAGTATACAGCATCACTCTCCAACGAGTTCATACACTAGAAAGCTAACATGTAGTTTTGGTAGAAACAAGTAAGTATTTTGTGTTCAATAAAATATTGGTAACTTCCGTTTACCGGACAACTACAGAAGCCTTAGATAGATAGATAGATAGATACACGAACTTAATGTGAAAAACTGAATACACGCATTCACTGTGTGTGCGTGCGTGCGTGCGTGCGTGAAAGAGAGCGAGCGAGCACGAGTGTGTGAGTGTAGAGGAGGAGACTTTTGGTGGAGTTCAGATGTTATTTATTCGTGGATAAATTCTGGATAAAGTCAATGCACTCTGGACCAGCCAGAGAAATACTTCAGATTTACTCTCCTGCCATATGCATCACGCAGACACGTTGCGAATACTGGAAACTTGAAACCATTCATTCGGATGCAGATAAACTTTAGGTATGAACTTCATTAGTTAGTGTGCATTAAGCTTATATTTGATATTATATTGCAAAATATTAATAAAGGCTTTCTTTGCAGGTCCACAATGGATTTGACGGACGTCCTGGTTGATTTTATCCGACTGTCCTTACGGAGTGTTTTACTGTCGCTGCTGGTTTGTTTAACGGTCATATTCTGGCGTCGATCCGGTCAGCGGCGGATACCGGGTCCGTTTTCGTGGCCCATCATCGGCAACGCCGCGCAGCTCGGTACGTCACCCCACTTTTATTTCACCCGGATGGCCCAGAAATACGGTGAGGTTTTTCAGATCAAGCTGGGCAGTCGAACCGTAGTGGTTCTGAACGGAGACGCGATCAAAGAAGCTCTGATAAAGAAATCCGTGGATTTTGCCGGCAGACCGGACTTTGCATCTTTCAGCGTCGTGTCCAATGGCAAGAGTATGGCGTTCAGTAACTACAGCCAGTGGTGGAGAATACATCGGAAGGTCGCCCAGAGCACCGTGAGAAACTTCTCCACAGCCAACATCCAGACCAAACAGACCTTGGAGAAGCACATCGTGTTTGAGATCGGACAGCTGATCCAGCTGTTTCTGGACAAGACCCGGGAGCAGAAATACTTCCAGCCCCACAATTTTCTGGTGGTCTCGGTGGCCAACACCATGAGCGCCGTGTGCTTCGGAAATCGCTACTCGTATGACGACTCGGAGTTTCAGCAGGTGGTCGGAAGAAACGATCAGTTCACCAAGACAGTCGGAGCGGGGAGCATCGTGGACGTGATGCCCTGGCTCCAATATTTCCCAAATCCAATTAAAACTCTTTTCATGCAGTTTAAAGAGCTCAACAAGGAGTTTATGGAGTTTATAAATGGCAAAGTGATGGAGCACCGCAAAACGATTTCACTGAGTCTCATTCGTGATATGACCGATGCATTCATTCTCGCTCTGGACAAAGGTCTGACCGGAGGACAGGGGGTCCACCTGGACAAAGAGTTCGTGCCACCGACCATCGGAGATATTTTTGGGGCGAGTCAAGATACGCTGTCTACAGCTCTACAGTGGATCATTCTGTTGCTCGTGAGGTAAATAATTTTAGTGCGACCCATTTATGCAATTAAATGAATATTACGCGCTCAAAAATAATTACACCGTTCACTCACCCTTTTGTCACGCCTTTATTTACTGAATTGTGGAGATACGTGAGAAAAAACAGATATATGATGAATGTACGTTGCAGAATGTTCGAAATCATTTCTTCATATACCATTCAGCACATAAGCTACGTCATTGTGTGTTGTATAAAGAGAATACAGACACTGGAGAGAAAATAAGGACCGAGTTTTCACATCTTTGTGTGAATTATGCGATGCATTTAGCATGCAAAGCGAGAGCCAGGGCACGACTAACATTGAGGCAGACAGATGAGACAGACAGATCTCAATAAGACAGAATAAGACTCATGAGGAGGGACCAAAGGAGAGCCGCGCTCGTGTGTTATGTAACTCTTCCGTGCAGGTATTGGCAGCGAGTAAAGAGAGGCAGGTTACAGCACCACACAATGATATTTGACCCACTAACACTAACATTGAGGCCACAAAGACTCCAAGAACACAAAGACTTACAGACACACACAATTAGTGATTAGACAACAATAGTAAATAGCAGCGACATGGAATGAAGCAATTAATAATTTGTAACATTTAAATCGTAAACTAAGCATGACGTAATTGACCCTGTCATTTTTTTAGAACATATTTCCTTTCATTTTGTGATTTCAGCGTTTTAAAGCTGCAATCTGTAACTTTTGGGGGTTAAAAATGAACAGAAAGGATTAATGGAGCAAGTACGCGACAGATCGGTGTTTAAAATAGCCTCCTTATCTCAGCCCAATTTGCAATTGTATTTTTATCATTTTTATTTATGATTTGGGCTGTGGGGTACGATTTCCTGGAAAATGTTAATCTGGCTTTATTTGACTTCAACATGCAAAACGAAAAGTATGAAAAGTGACCTGCAATTTTATGTTTCAAAGAGAGATGGTGATAGAGAGGCGAAAGTTACGGATTGCAGCTTTAACTGCTATTGCTATTGAAAGTTAGAGAAATTAAGACATGTTCACATACATTGCAGGTATCCAGAAGTTCAGAAACGTCTTCAGGAGCACGTCGACCAAGTGGCAGATCCCAGTCGCCTTCCAACCATCGCCGATCAGTCTCAGCTTCCGTACGTCATGGCCTTCATCTACGAAGTAATGCGATTTACGTCGTTCGTCCCCGTAACGATTCCCCACAGCACGACCACAGACACATCCATCAACGGCTATCCTGTCCCCAAAGACACTGTCGTTTTTGTCAACCAGTGGTCTTTGAACCACGACCCGTTAAAATGGGACCAACCGGAGACATTTAATCCCGAGCGCTTTTTGGATGAAGACGGGGCTCTTAACAAGGACCTGACCACCAATGTGCTCATATTCTCCATGGGGAAGCGCAGGTGCATTGGCGAGGACCTGTCCAAAATACAGCTTTTCCTCTTCACCTCCTTGCTGGTCCATCAGTGTAATTTTACAGCGGAAGGAACGCCGAGCTTGGACTATGCCTACGGACTGACTCTCAAACCCAAACCGTTTCAGGTGGCGGTCACACTGCGTGACAATGCAGATCTGCTAAAACGTTTGGCAGGGACATCGGAAACCCCTACAGAGAAGAGACAAAGACTGTGAGGTGAAACCAAACAGACAATAGTTCAAACTTTGCCAAGTGAAGGTGGCAAAGGGGGCAAACACTGAAGAAAATCTCAAAGCACGGGTTGATACCAGCATGTGTCAATAAATATCGCTATATTTATAGACGTCACACTCAGGCGAAAACCAGAAAGGGCTACAGGAAAAAATACCAGAATGAGCTACAGGAAAATAACATTTATTTAAAATGACCTGTAATGATGCACTGATTTACAATATAACCTACAGAACAGACGCAGGCAGTTTATTCGAACTAATGAAAGCTACCATGCTGGATTTTCAGGAGTAATGAGATATTGACATGCACTGCATTATTTAGACAGAGATGTGCGTAACTAAATCTATTAAACATTATTTAGTCGTTGTAGTTGGACTGTGTTATCGTACATCTCTACATTCAGTGTAATGAGGAAATAAGGCTTAAATTTCTTCATTAAACACACAACATCAACAATGAGGCTTTAATGATTAATACTGATGGTTGTGCTTACAGGAACTGTATGTTTAAAATCATTAAGAAATAAGAAATTTGGCGTATTTATGAGTGGATATTCAAATACGTCTACATTTCTTCATTTGGATCTGTTCATCACACGTCATTTGCAACAATAAATCATACCCACGAGGCATTAAAACCATGTTTATTTGGAAAAACAATGCTGGTATTTACAGAAACAGTCACAATGTCACTGTAATGGCTTTAAAAGACTGCATTGAGCTGAAGTACGTTTCTTTGAGCTGTTTGTTGAGAGTACACTTGAGTTCACACTGACCCTGTGCTGCATTGTTAATGTCAATATGTAAAGCTCATCAAGTGAGACATTTGTACAGTATAATCTTACAGCACTTTACACATTGTTCTTCTTAATCCTTGTACTCCTCGATAGTGTTTCCTGATTCTCAGTTCAGCATTGTTGGAGTCTGTGCCTTGTTATCTTATTGTAATCGAAGTTGCTTCATTTCCTCATTTGTAAGTCGCTTTGGATAAAAGCGTCAGCTAAATGACTAAATGTAAATGTAAATGTTATTATAGACTTCCTAGCATTAATTTAGGATTAATCAACCCACACAGGTTTTTTATATAGTCCAGTATTTTTACACACAAAGGTTTTACACAGTCCAGTTTTTTTACACAGGTTTCTTTCCAATCTTCGCTTTCCGATAAAATATTGACGGGAGAATCGAGTCACATTTAGGAGGGAAAGACGTCGTGCTTATACAGACTCCAGTCAAACTATTCTGGATATCTGGATCTATTTTTTCATAAGCTAAATTACGTTTTATTTCTGATGCACAACAGGAAAAACATTTTATGTCCCGCAAGTTCCTTCTAGTCATGAAAGGGGGCGTCAGGGTTTGTTCACTAACATTTATAGTATGTTATGGTCACTGAGTTTTGCTTGTTTCTGCAAACTGCTGTAATATCGTTTTGAACTGTTTGGCATTAGATGTTAACAGATTTTCTATGTTCTAGATGTACATTTACATGCAAAGAGTTTGATATGTATGTTTGTAACTGAATCGATGATATTTAGTTCCCATTATGTGATTTAAACACCTACTATTATTTTTTATACTTCATATAAGCTCTGACATTTGGCTGCTGTGTAAATTCTAAACTGCATACGGTCTGCAGTTCACCGTTTTTGTGATTAAATGTAGCGCAATTTTAAATGTTTCGTTTTTTCCACTGCTAATAAATTTTCTTTTTCAGTGAAAATGATTTTGTTCATTCCTCAAACTTAGACACAAAGGCTGCGTTTCAAAACCTAATGAGCTGTCTACATCCAAACTGGTCACTTACGAATGTTTATTTGTTACAACGCCGCTTTAGATGTCTGAATGTAAGTCTGTAAAACTTGTCTCTATGCTACTGCATAAAATATATATATATAATAATTGATTGCATAAAACCTAGTCAATGCTGTTCTTCAGGCAAATAACGCAAAGCAATGAAAATAATTCTAACATGACCCACTGCAAACATTCCACTCGTTATTTAAAGGAAAGTGTCTTGTATAGACCTTTCCTCGAAAAGTGCTTTATCTCGAATTCCTGGCGCATCCTGTTCTGATCAGCTCGAGGTTTGTAGCCAGCAGTCAGGCTTTGAATGTGTGCGTGACAAGTCCAGATAAAGGCAGCTGATTAGCGATATGGTCGTCTGCTCCTCTCTCAGACCCTGTTAAGGAAAAGAAAACACAAAGATCGTGAACGAGAGATGTTGTGGAGGATCGGTCATAAACATTGGAAACTCTGTAGTAGTTTATCTGCATTAAATAACAGTAAATAACAGCTTTTGCTCTCGAGTTACTGGAAGACACACCTTCTGCTCCTCTCACAAGGAGTTCCAAAGGTCCTCGTTAGCACTGGATCTAGAGGAGACCTCCAAGAATCCGGGTCATATCCCGCAGGTATTTATTTCTGGGCTGATGTACACACATCGGGTAATGAGAGACTGGGAGATGATTTTCAGTTCCTGAGGAAAAATTGAAGTGCTGTTATACGACACACACTCACACACACATTTACTAATCTTAACGAGGACATTCCATAGACTTCCATTGTTTTTATACACCGCTAGTTATAAACACAACCTAACCCTGACAGAACTTTATTTTGCATTTTACAATAAAAATAATTCTATATTTTATAGCATTTTGTGTATTTCAAATGAGGACATTACAAAAGCAGGTTTTGTCAGATTTGTCAGGTTTTGCTGACTTTTGGGTACAAATATGTCCACAATATATAGTTAAGTAACTGGTTCAGGTGTGTTTAATTAGGGTTGGAGCTAAACTCTGCAGGTCTGTGGCCTCACTGGAGACCTCTAGTGTAGTTACATCATCTACCAGCAGGGGCTAACTGGACCATGCTAACCAGCAAAACCTTGACACCTTGGTAAACACTTTACAATGCATATTAAATCATCTTTTTATTTTAGTCCATAAATTACTCAAGTGGCTTGTTCTGAAATCTTTGTCACACAATAGATAAATCACAAAATGATATACAGTATTGGATGTGTCACCAGGCTTAAGTGTCACCAGGCTAGAAGAAAGTTTCCAGGTTTCCACCTCCATCATCTCCATGTGTCCTGTCAGGATTTTCAGGGCCCAACAAAGCAAGATTTTCAGTGTCTGGACCTGGAACTTGAGGCTAAGCTTTGAGGACACCATTGTATTAAAATCACAAAATCAAAGTTTGTTCTCATTACATCAACACTTCAACAACACCTTATGTCATTCCATATAAAACATGTTCATACAGAGGGTCAATCATCATAAGCCCTTTGCTCAGGAAAACCTTCATTAACCCAAAGCTGTGCTTCTGAGACTCTGAACAGATGTAAGGAAGAGGCTGATGTCCAGACATGAACAGCATTTGTTTACAACTTATGAATGTTGACTCATGTGAGTGGCCTATAATATCACCTTCTGCTTTACAGCGAAAAATCAGCCCAGCTTCTTTCTTCTGTGGCTTTCTTACTGGCGTTCCCCTGGTTGGCTTAATTCTGGACAAGAGTGTACAGGCATGACACTGCCTGAAAACTACCTGCACATTTTGACCTACATTTAAGCGCTTGCGAATGTATTTTCTGAGCCACTAGTGGTAGCAATCAGAATTACAGAAATAAATAAAAAGATAACAGTTATCTCATAAATGTCAGCTTTTGCAGCGCCCCCTATTGGCAGAATTTCATCAAAATTGGTGTTTATTTTCATATGGTCCTCTTATCGATGTGTACCAAGTTTTATGTAGATGGCACTTTGTGCTTAGGAGATATAGGCCCATAAATTTGATTCCCTTAACTAACTGCAGAACCAAAGTTCTTTGAACAATGTTTATACCAGGAGGGAATCTATATGCACAGCACAAATGAAAAGACCTTTCAGAAAACAAGGGCAAATGTTTGCTGATGGTAATGAAAAACTATTTCACTCGCATTTAAGTGAACTCAGATGAGTCACAGGAGTCGCAGATGCATAACTTGTGAAACAGCCCAAGGGCAAGATAATTAAGAATATTAATTGTTCTGTCGATCCCTTAAGTCACTAATGACATTATATATAACAGTATAATCACAGCACAACACAGTCTGAATTCAAATCAATGTGTATTATAATGAGCAGCAGTTATGATTCTTTTACATACCTTTACATTCACCAATGTGATGAATTTCAATGCACTGTACAGATAATTATTATTATTATTATTATAATATCTTAAATGCACCATTATATAGATACCACATACAATTACAAATCTTTTATATTCTTAATGCTGGATTATCACTATACAAAACATTAAAAACTAACATATCCCTTGACATAACAGGAGAAAACAAAACCTTCCACTTGGTGTGGTCCCTAAAATTTCTTAATTCAAGGGTGGAGGGATTATTAATCATCTCTGGTCAGAAAAATAACATATATGATATGAATACAAATAAACACAAATCACCAACTATTCTATCAAACTATGACATAAAACACCAATAATACATAATTCACAGAAAAACCTCAGAAGTGAATGTGATCGAGTCCATATTTAGCAGGTTTATCATGAAAAGACGTACACAACTGTAGGCTGCATATCTATGAAAACTTTCAAATTTAAGTCAATATTTCTGCTAATCTCTTGTTGTTGGCTGTCGACCAGCAATGCTGCGCAACAAATACAATATTTTTTATGTCGGTTTATTATTTCTGGTAACAACAACCAGGGTTGGTTGCTTTTCATGCCAATAAAACAGCTCCTTCCTGTTTCAGCTGCCTGTAATCGGACAGAATTACAGACTTTATGCCGATAATCAAAAGTGGCTACATGAGACTATTGTCTGGTAGATGATGATGGCTGGTGAGACTGGTCAAAGTAATCCAGTGACACAATTCAATGTATTCTGAAACCCTTTTACTTGCTCAGGGATTTTCTTTGTTGTATGGTGTCATTTCTCCACCAGTAAATAGGCCACATTATACAGGCATTTTACCCGAGTATTAGCCTTTTTACAATCTATAAGATGACATCACTCCTTGTGTCTTGAGGGAATTTGAAGAGGTATTATTAAAGGTATGAAAGAAACAACAATTCATGAGGGTCACGGCATAGCCAATACGAGACCGACACACTGTATATTGTTGCCTTTTCCGTTACCTTTAAAATACAATTCTAAGAAAAGGTCCAATAGAAATGAAACAGCCTGGATAAACACGTACAGTATTCTGGACACGACCTGAAAACAGACAGAACCTCGTTCTGCATGTAAAAAAACAGTATTGCTGATGGATTCCCTTTTAATGGAGGCACCATAAATGCAGATAAACAGCTATTTTTACACAGCTACCTACATGTTGAATGGCCAACATCTGCAGTTCATGTGTTATGGTATTGTGGTTGTGGATAAACAGTTACAGTCTGGTCACAGTTCCAAACAGGAGAGGTGAAACACAAAGAAAGGCGCCTTTGTTCTCTCGCTGGAGATCTATCATAGAGACGAGACAAGAGAGTCCAACTCCTTCTGCGCTTCTTCGTCCTTCAGAGAGAGCAAAAACAATTTGGTTTCTCGGAAAGACTCACAATGCCAAGACAAAGTAGTGAAGAGAGAGCAGCTACATCAAAGGTGTGTGATTCATCTGAACGAGAAAAGCACCTCTTTAGTCACGATGCGCATCGCCGAGGCAGCGTCGCACATCTGATGCGCTTGAGTCTTCTGGCCCAAGTCTTTGTAACACTGACGAGAGAAAAGTGATACACAGTGTTATGTTACATTATAGTAAACCATTACCAGAAGCGCTGAAGCGCTTTATACCTCAGTGTTCCTTAATGGCAGTACTGGATCTGTTCCAAAATCTAGTGAGCTGCCTAGCTAGGCAGCATTTTAAAACAATACAGAGAGTAGCTCCGGACGTGAACCTAGGCTGCATAACTATGTTGTCCAAATTTTAAAGGTGGGGTAGGCAATAAGTGGTCTGATTATATTTATAGTAATACATATCTTCTGTGGAGGGCGCAGGACCATTAAAAGTTTGTCCGGAATAGAAATGTCAGAGAAAACAAAAATCTAAGATCCATGCACATTAGCTGGACTGGCCTAAAACTTACCAGGTTTTGGAACAGAGATGACGAAGTACCGACTATTATCAATTATTTGTGCTAACAATTTACATCGCAAACACAAGTGTATTACCTTGGCTAAAAATACGTAGTTGAACTTGGAGTACTTCGGACAAATCTCTTCTGCCTGTGAAACAAAATGTATTACAACGTGAGCAAACTGGACAAAATACAATCTGTCACAGTCATATATAACAGAACCATCACGCAGGTCATGATAAAACCGTTTGTGAACCAAACACCTTTTAGAATGAAGAAATACAGAGGGGAGGGACAACGTCTAAGCATGGCTGTTTATGTAACAAGATTTTTTGCATTTCAGGTGTAGTTAATTGACGTACGTAGACTAATGAAAAACACACCTGTCTCAAAAAACGAACCGCACAGCTCTCAGCCAAACGCACTCTTCATCACTTCGCGTGTTCAGTGAGATATTAAACAATTATTGCAGGTCGTAAACCTCCTCCCTATAATCACAGCGGTAAATAACGCTGTCGACATTTACGAGACTTACACAATCACACGAAAGATAAACGCTGGAATAGCCACATATATGAGCTCATATTTTCTACAAAATAAACTATCACAGTTATAAGGGAAACCCACCACAGTGAAAAATGTTAGCATGGAAGTTACTATTTTTCAAAGCTGTGACATTGAACATAATCAGCTGGTTTCTATATGACAGTAGATTCAGTGTGTGTGTGTGTGTGTGTGTGTGTGTATGAAGATGTATGTTTTCAGACAAACCCTGCGCAGTATTCGGTAGAAAATCAGAAGACAACATTAAAGCTGCAATCACTAGCTGCAATTCCACATTTCAAACAGAGATGGTGCTACAAAGGTGAAAGTTACGGATTTCAGCTTTAATGGTTAAAAAAAAAGACTCTGTACTTGTGTACTCTGTACTCTGTGTCTGGTAGTTGTATAACACTGCATGATGTTTGTCAGAAAGCAGACCGGCTGTTTGGAGCTGTCTTGGCAGGGTACAACAAGTCTAAGCACAGGTCCCTTAAATAAGAAGTGATGGTTGCAATTCAAAGGATGAGAATTCAAGAGGACGTAAGAACACAGGTTAAGCTCTTTCAAAAATGAACATGACTAGTTATTGCAACGGGGACCCCCAAGACACCTCTCTGCAGCACAGACAAACAGATGTCTGTCTGGACTGGTTTCATTGCTAAAGCTGCTACAATAATCAAACGTTTCAAGGTCAAGGGCTCACTCTTAAATACTTACAATTAAGTTTTGTAGACAACTATAAAGCGTGCATACATTTCTTTACAAAACTAAACTTTGAATATGAGATTTGTGGATTGATTTGTTTGGTCAGTGCATAATGATCATAACCTACATCAAATCTGAAATATCAGTAGAAGTGTCAAAACGTTTTCTTGCACCTTCAGAAAGTTCTGCAGGGCATCCTGGACTGTGGCACTCGGCGGCTCTCCAAACAGAGTAGCAGCGATTTTCCTCTCGATCCACGTACACTGAGACACCTGCACATGCAACAAGCTTAATGTGGACTTAAAGAGGAGTGAATGTGAATTCTGCTCATCAGTGTGCGTGCGGACAATGGGGCTCATTCAGGGGGTCGGAATACAGCAGGGTTTCCCACAGTTCTCAATGAACCTACTCATTTAGGATCACTGAATAAGTAAGTGAATGATTTCCTTTGGTGTTCTGAGTAACATTACAGAGGTTTGGAATGAAATGAGGGTGAGCAAATCATTATAATTATTTAGTAGCTGAACTGTCACTTTAACTAAACTACTGTGAATGATGTTTCAATAAACACTATGTGGAATACTCACAGCATAGCACCAGCGACCCAGCAGGTAATACGACAGTGGATCCTCAGGTTTCAATTCAATTGCTTTATCCAGATGATCCTGGAGAGAAAGTGAAAAGAGAGAGAGAGACTTTTTTTTTTACTATTAATGTGTTTTTACTTTTAACCGTTTTAAGTACCAAAGGTTAGTTATGCCCATCAGTGGATTAGTTAGTACTAATTACACAAGTGACATAACACATATGTAAATAAATGAAATAGATCAAGTCAAAAATGTAAAACATTAACATTCGGCAACAAAACAACATTAGTTTACCGTACATTTATTTACACAGACTTTTAGAGACACATCATTGTCAACTTCACAAATGCTATTTTTTTATACTTCACTTACACTTAAAAGTTTCAATGTTCATAATTTGTTTATAAACTTCAATTTCAAACGAGATTTAATCAGACCCTCAAAAATCAAAACGACAGCAATCTAATCTAACCAGCTAACTAATTGTTCGTGAATAACCATGTTGCAGAAACAGAGAAAGAGAGAAATGATTTCTTTGTGGCAGAACTTGTATTTTGTTGTGATATCTCAAATATACTTTGTTAACTCTCTCGCAGATATATGTAAACTACCACACACATTTGTTCTTCACCTTCTGACTCTGTCTGTCTCTGTCGCTCTGTCTGTCTCTGTCGCTCTGTCTGTCTCTGTCGCTCTGTCTGTCTCTGTCGCTCTGTCTGTCTCTGTCGCTCTGTCTGTCTCTGTCGCTCTGTCTGTCTCTGTCGCTCTGTCTGTCTCTGTCGCTCTGTCTGTCTCGCTCTTTTTCTCGAGGGCGCTCTCTTTCTCTCTCTCTCTCTCCCTCTCTCTCAGGTGTGTGGTGTTTGGAAACGTAGCTGACAGCTAAGATAAAATGCTACGTGTATCAGAGACAATCTGCATTTATGAAATGTGTGTGTGTGTGGTGACCTCATTCTATTTCCTCTCAGATAAGAGACACTAAATCTCCCAGAAGCCTGACGCTACACTCACATCAACACATCCAATCGCTAAAATCAACAAAGACCTCATGCACAGATTCATTCGTTCTCTGGCTGCTGCGCATGAAGTACAAAAGAAACCGTACGCAATTCAAGGGTCAAATTAGTTTGACTACATTTTACTTGTGACTCTCTGCTTCCCCTGATGATCTCAAAATAAAGAAGCTTTAGAATAATGTGAAATAACTTTTTACCAACAATGTTTCACAACAATGGCTTGCAGCAGAAGCACAAGTTTGTTTACTGTGTGGAAAGCAGAAGCACAGAACAGCAGTGTAATACAGCATGACCGAACCCTGGCAGAGGTGCAGCCTGCACTTCACCATGCCAATATGCACGTAGCACAGCTACAAACACTGTTGAGTGACTCTTGAATTTTATATATGCACACGACAGTGCCAAAACCACTGGTTCACCCACCTTAAAAAGGTAGCCATTTTTAATTTTATTCTGGATGGATTCATATTCTGACAGGAGTCCACACAGTATAGCATACCTGTGAAATGAGACAAAAGACATCGATTTTTTTTTATTTCACACTTACGCATTTTGCAGACATTTTGAAAAGCGACAATACATTCAAGTTATACGTTTTATCAGTACATGTGCTCCCTGGGAATCGAACCCGCAACCTTTGTGCCGTTAAAACAATGGTCTACCAACTGAGCTACTACTGTTTTATGCATGCCAGATCATGTCCTTCCATTTGTCCATAATAGACATGAATAGCATTTATTTTCTCATTTTAAACTTCCGTCCAATCAGATGAGAGCAACAACTACAGATGACTAGGCTGTGTGTGTGTGTGTGTGTGTGTGTGTGTAGTTTTCAAAGCCTTTCCACCATCTTGATGTAAATCCTGCTGGTACTCCCACAGAAACAATACAGCCAGGCACAAACACCTTTTATGTGCACGATCAAGGGATGAAGAGGTTAACTGACTGTCATAGAAGGTGGGCGGGCCCATTTCTCTGTGTGTGATTGGATGACAGAACCTTACCAGGCCTACCAAGTCTGAGAGAAATTAAATAAATACTACAACAGCTTTTGTATCTTGACGGAGGGACTATGCGTACTATGTTACGGTGCTGTGCGTGAAAGTTGTCCAGTATGAGTTAAGCTATTTTCAAGTTTAAAAATTGCAGGTTACTTTCCAGGTAATCAGACCCAGCAGCAAAATATGGCACAATGTGGACCAGACATCATGCCCGTGAGTCTGGCTGTGTCAAACCACGTACTGAACAACAACAGTTTGTCTGTTTTGTGATAGAGGATGGCTGAGAATGCACATTGCATCATCTGCTTTAGGCAATGGTTTTCTGAGCTTGCCAGCGCTGCAGGACAGACAGTGTAAGAACGTTTTTCAGCTACTTCCTCCCAAAGCAAACAAACACTTGCGCAGGTTTTGGCAATTTCTTCGTCTGGCTACCGTGAGTCAATGGTGCTGAGAAGGACTGAATTACAATGAACTCTCTGCTTCAAACATGAGACGGCCAACCACAACAGATTTGATTAAATTTGCCATGAAACTGCTGCAAACTTAATTTAATACAATGGTCAAAAAAAACAACTTTACATTTCCGTTGCTGTCTGACATATTTTTTTATATTGATGGTTTTTGTAGCTCAGTTGGATGTGTACCAACTTGTGTACCAAGGTCATAGGTTCAGTTATTGAGGAAGTAAATAATTCCCAATGGCAAGTTTATAATCATGATTTATAATTTGAGCAGTCGGATCTTATTTCCTGGGAAATGTCCGTTTGCTTCATTTGCCTTAACACTGCAATTTTATGTTTCAAACTGAGATGGCGGTAGAGAGGAAAGTCACAGACTGCAGCTTTAATGGTCAACATACATTCCATTAATACCAACAAAAAAAATAGTTTAATAAAAATTAGTAAATGTAATTTAAAAGAAAACAGTCTAAATATCTGTGTGCTATGTATTCTTATGCTAATAAGAGTATCAACATTAGGCAATTTGCTAACGTCAAACTCATTAGAAAAAACTGTCTTCTATGCATGTTTCTGTCTATACAGGGTTTTTTCAAATCAAGCAATTATGCGTTTTCATGTCTGTGTATGCTGCCTTAAGTCAACTGCCTATATAGGAAATTCACTAGGTTTTTGAAACAGAGCCAAAACAAAGCTTGAGTCAGACCTGATTACATTTATGCATTTAACACTTATCCAAAGCGACTTCGTGCATTCAAGTTACACATTTTATCAGTCAATATGTTCCCTGGGAATCGAACCCACAACCTTTGCAGTATTAACACAATGCAACAATTCAGCTCCAGGAACTTTAAAAAGCTATGGGAACATTTACAAATTTGATTAAACATAATGGAGATCACGCATGGACAGCGAGTTGGGAATCTGCTGCAAAAAATTTTAATGCATTAAAATATGATCTGCAAATGAGATTTTATTTGCAAATTAATTTGAACTAAAGCCACACGAGAAGCAGGGCCAATAAGAGAACCATACCTGAGGTGATTACTTATAACAACTTCTGGCAGAGATTGTACAGGTGGGGAGAACGTTGCGTCCTGCGGCTAATTCTTTTCTTCTTTTTCACTGGTTGTTTTCTGAAATGTTATGTTATTCATAGCTGTCATGTTCTGGCAATGCCCAGAGGCCTGTATATTTTACCACGGTAAAGCAATGGAAGCTGGTGGCAGGACATCATCTGACTGACTGAGCACATCACACGCGTGACACACGCCAGTCCCTTTCAGAAATCTGGGGTTTCCCTCCACAGAGGCCTTAAAGGGTAAAGGCCAAAAAATCATACAAGGCATTAATCAAATGTGGATGTCACATTTGTGTCCGTGAAAAAACGCTGTTTTGTGTTGCCCAGGTGACAAGAGTGTCAAGAAAACTGTGGAGCTTAAGACTGTTCTGGCATTTCTCATAAAGCTCTAATCTGTAACTGTTTTGGTTAAAACAAAAAGCAGTTATTGAGCAAGTACATGACAGATCTGCGTTTAAAACGGTCTCCTTCCCTTATCACGATTCGCAGCGATAAGTTATTTATGATAAAGATTTATCATTTGAGTTGCTGGGTCTGATTTTACCAGGAAATGTCAGTTTGGCTTCATCTGACTTCAACATACGTCAAGAAAAATACATGAAGTAACCTGCAATTTTATGTTTCAAACAGAGATGGCGACAGAGAGTCTAAAGTTACGGACTGCAGCTTTAATACAGAAGCAAAGCTTGAACTTCAGCTAATACGGTTTTGTATTTGTATAGATTTGTATTTCCTGAAGAAAACATCACTTTCATTATTAAAGGAAATTTAACGTGGACGAATTGAAGTTTATCGGGCGACTGAATCTGGCCAGGAAATCTCACGTTTGGTTACACACACTCCAACGGTGTTTAAGAAACAAGCAGATGTTTGTCACTCTACTAGAGTAACTGTTCATGCTCAGAACAGGTTGGGGAGGTTTGAGAGCTTCAGGCAGTTTCCAGTTTTTTGCAGCAAAACTTCTGTAAAGTTTATTCTATCAAACGTGTGCGTGTGTGTGTGTGAGTGTGTGAGTAAGAGAGAGAGAGAGAGAGACAGAAAGCGAGCTAATACAGAATGAAAATGTCACTATAGGAGACGAAAAGAAGAGATTTGTACAAGAAAGTGTGATTTGGCCGAGGGTTGTTCGAGACAGCTGTTTTGCGTCCTTTCAGTGAGTTGAAATATTATATAGACTTATACACACTCGATCCAATGTGCACACACACACGCGCGCACACACACATTCAGTTACCACACAGAAGGAAAAGAAAAAAACCCAGCAGAACACTGAGAGCACGGCTGCCAGAGGATTATATAAGTTTAATCAGTATTTTCCTCATGGGCTCGAGAAATTCCCCGAGCAGCTAGCCACAAACAAAGAGGTCTAAGAGTCAAACTGCTTGACAGAGAGAACAGATTACTTTCACCTCTCTGCTCTGAACAGAAAGTTCTCTCGACACCTTGGGCTGAACATTTAGTCTAGCTGACAGGGGCTGCCACTGCTTTTTAAGGTTCAAACTACCACTCTGAATACGGGGAAAACCGGCCTATAGAGACAGAACAGAACGCGAGAGATTAACAAAACCTTAAGCTCAGAGAAACTGACAAACCAGACATGCATCTCAAACCATGACAAAGTCCATCAAGACGCAAGTTACTTAAGGAATTGTGTAAAACGAAGACATTCTGGGAACTTTTCCTGTTAGCTGGGCAGAGACACACAACAAATACGAGCAGCTGAAACGGAGGTGTGTGTGCAGGTCACAGCCACCCTCCTGTACACCGTTCTGTTATAATCCTGCTCTCTGTCAGCAAACAGAAAACATTGCACAGGGATTTGCACAGGCAAGCTACAGACACAGGGATCAGTGAACACATTTTTGTTAAGCAACATTATGCTAATGAAAACACATGCAAAACACCTTTAAACACTAAATTAAAAAACTGACTTTTTATACGACAATTTGTTACAAACAAGAATTTGAATAAAAAGAAGTTTTCCACGGACCAATTAAAAGTATTGACAAACAATATCAACTAAATCAAATCATTTGCATATCGACATGTCAGTGAATTCACAAAACGTACAAATACCTTGAAAAGTTTAAACATGCCTTGGTGCTTTTGCATCTGATGAGCACAGATTACTAATGCAAGAAACAGAAGCAATTAAGCAGGCGTGTGTATATACATGTTAGCTTGAGGCTGTCTTTGCATGTGTTTACATTCCTGGGGTGTGGTGATGCTATCATGAGTTCTGAAAGATGAGTGTTTATGTGCTGCAGTGCAGCAGGCCAGAAAAAAACACCTCTGCTGCAGGAGACACAAACACACACACCCGCACACACACACCCACACACCTGCACACCCACGCACTCACACAGGCACACACACGCACACACACAGGCACACTCACACAGGCACACGCACACTCACACAGATTCTCACAGAAGCCCAGGTGGAAAAGAGCTACTAATAAACACACAAAATCATTGCAGATGTGTGTGCCAAATTTTGTGTAAATGGGACAGAAGGCCAGGGCAAGTTTATAGAAGTATGCTGAGAGAATGAATCTTTAGCATTCATAATCCAAGTCATATTTTTGAGTCATTTACTCTATCGCTGCTTCATGAGACAAATGAGATGAATAAATATAGAGACTCACCACTGATGACCCTCCGCACACAGCGGATTGATGGAAATCGCCTCCTCACCAATCTTTTTCCCTGAAAATAATAAAGAAACGTGATACTAAAGCGACATCCACACCGAAAGCTGATGGCATGTCTGCTCACCGCTGTACAAACTAGAAACACTTCCTCTGTTATTATTTAGACCTTGGGGGGCCCTTAAAAAATTCTGACTAAAAGTGATAATTTGTCTGTTTCCAACCACTTTGACATTAAAGCCGTCACACAGACAAACTGACTGGAGATCAGAGGTTAAAGGTGCATCAATGAAGAAGCATCACAAGGTGAACTGGTTGATCCTGTCTCTCAGACTCGCAGAGACTTGAGTTGCTATTGTGTTGCACTTAATTGGTGGGGACTCATGTCTCACAGTGATTTAAAAATGAACCGAAAGAAAGAGTGAGTACAGCCAGATTAACAGCTAAACAGAGCACGCGAGCATTTGCAACCTAAAAATCAGTCCACACGTTCGTGCAGTAACAAGCTGTTATGATCAAGCAATTCCGAAACCCTGCAGGTTAGCATGAACATTTCTCTTTTCCTCAGAACCCCTCAGTACATCAACATCAAACATGCATGTTTATTTATTGTCCTATTTGAAATGAAATGTGATTTTAACTTATATTTGGTTCATTTATTTGTTAGTCATTCAGTTAGTTAGTCAGTTAGTTAGTTAGGGCACCAATTACCTTTTTCAGCACAGCTTTTCTTCTCTGTAAGGTCCACAGCAAAATCATGGGCATCTGCGTAGGCTCTGGACAACCGCCAGAGATACTGGCACTTCTGCTCGAACTGCAAGCACATTCATGACATCTGTGTAATTGGTTATTGCAGGTGATTTTTCTCAATGCACCAGAAGTCACTGGCCGTACCTCTTCCTTTCTCTCTAGAAGTGTGTTCAGGCCTTGTGCTTTCTCTGGCCCGTTACAGCTGTGCAGACGGTCGGCTTTCTGCAGCAGTGCTGTGAGTTCATCCACAGGTTCCTTCACCGGCTTTACATCTTCATCGCTGTCTTCATCTTCTGAATCTGTCAGTGCAGTTATATACCTGCAGCACAGCAGAGAGATCATTGACCATATGTGCTTTCCTGGAACCTGATAACCTTTCTGGTCTTTTTTTAATAAACAGTACTCAAAAAAAGATAATATTTTATTGTAACAGTTACAATAGGGTTCCAGTTACCATTAGTTAACTACCTTTGTTAGCACAAACTACTCCTTAACTACCCATTAATCCTAATGTTAATTTTAACATTTACTAATATACGTTTTCAAATGCACAGTAAACTAACACGAATGAACAATGGACAATTGTATTTTCATTATCAAATTAACAAAGATGAATAAATGATCTAAATATGATATATTTCACTGTTTGTTCATGTTTACTAATGTTTACTAACTAATGTTAACAAATGGAACCTTAATGTAAAATGTTAAACTTTTTAAAGAACACTTTTAATGTCCCCTTAACAAAAAAACCAAAACCTACTGGAACACACAAACTCAATGAAGAGAAATGCCTAAAACGTGCTTGAAAACACAAGGTCAAATTTAGGATCACACACACACACACACACATATTCATCATGTGTTTTTCCTAAACAACAGGAGGTGAAGGAATTCTCTCTGAAGGCCAAGCACAAATGAGCTAATCAACGTCCAGACCTAACAAGGCTGTTTTCACAGGAAGGTCAAACCGATGCAGAACGAAAGTTCCTAAAAAGTTTACACGCAAAACCTCCACAGAGCCCGTATAAAGTGCAGCAGGGCAATTTACTGTTTATTAGCGCTGGCGTTTATAGACACCTGAAGGTTTTTATGTAAAACACTGTACGTGTTGTTTATTTCACTCGCTCTGAGGCACGCAATACCCGTCTGAAAAAAATAATAAAAATCCCGTTCCAACAACTCCTGGTATGTGCTAACGCTCAGCGCTCTCATCAGCCGAGAGGAGTGTGTAAAATCTCGCATTAATTACAGGCTAAACCATAAATGAAAGAGGTGAAAGAGGAAAAGCAAAAACATAAAAGGCTTCCATTAAGACCTGGCACAGACGCCATTTGCGTCATCTGCGGTCTGCGAGAACATTTGAGTCTCCGAGCGATACTTCTGGAGGGATGTGTTGGAGCTGGAACCTCTGAGGGCCCTTAAACTTTATTTACACCGAGGTCTATCGACAGACAGACGAGATCGCATACAGCCTCGGGAGGCAGAGAAAGCCGCTGAATGGGATTCTGAGCGGCTCGCGAATGCTCCAATCCACTTCTGCTGGTGTGTTTTTGATTTCTGCTGCTACAGTTACACACTGACCACCAGAGATGTGAGTCATTTTGGCCATCTTCTTCAGAGTCTGCCGTGATGTGCGGCGATATCAGAACTTCGTTCGTCTAAACAAGTTAGAAGGACAACTTCTGCTAAACAAACCCCAAAACTAACGCAAGCTGGTCGACTTGTACCCTCAAAACAATACATACAACACTAGTGCGCTATAATCAGGGATGGATGATATACGGTCCACACTTCATATCTGTGATTTGAAATTTAGGTTAAATTTTGAAACAAAAAATAATGGTCTAGGCCGAATTTCTAGGTCACTAACCAAACAAGCAAACGTGTGACGTTCAGCATTTGCACAAAAGAACAGATTTCCATGCTTCCATTGTGAAAAGGCTACAAACTTTACAGAATATGAGATATAATCTATATTTCCCAGTCCTAGACTAAAGTTCTGGATCGAAGAACCTAGCCGCACCCAGGAAAAGTAGAATCTTCCACTGGGATTATTCCAATAGGAATCTTTTATCTGCTTCTTTGTTTGCCACTCCGAGCAGAACTGTAAGTTCAAGAGCGTGCTGTTTGTTTGAGAGCACGTCTTAATCTGTCCTCAGCAAAGATCAACAACTGTCAGGTATCTGGCTGTAGGCTCAGATCCGAAGCATCAACTCGGCAGCCGCAATGAAAAGAAGACTAACAAACATCATTAACGCAAAGCTTTGGCTTTGTCTCGTGTCTCTGCTTCTGTTTACATTTGCGAGGCAATGACAACCATATTTTATCACCACAATTCTATTCATCTGTTAAACAAACACGAAAAAAAATGGAGACTGATTTTGCATTGCTATTGTATTATGAATGATGTGTTATGCTATTGTATATGTTCGGATCGAACAGTTTGTGTCGTTTCATTTTTGCATATTGCAAAACTACATAGCTGCTATCCTGAAGCCCTGACCGTTTTACAGCCATGGGCACTGTGCAATAATCTCTAATGACGACTGACAAAAAAGATGTTCTACTGTCTCACTGACACTCAGAGTTCATCCAATACTTCCATCTGTCAAACCTTTTTTATATTGTTAAAGCAACAGGCACAAGCCCACAGGAGCCTGTTGCTTTCTATACATTTTCATTTACACAGTCACTGATCCTCCTATTGAGCAGCTGAAGTCGTTCTTTCTGTCAGCAGACCTTGTTTTCAGGGTAATAAATCAGCACATTCCAGCTCTAACGCTCACCTCTGATGTCACTCCAGTGTAATCCTCTCCTATTCGCTGTTTGGACACTGTACATTGATTAAGGATTGTCGCTGAAACTCACAGGGCCTCGGAAAATAATGTCGTTTTTAATGGTTGCTTAGATACAAAAATGTGTTCTATTAGAGAAACACCCAAAACCTTAAATTCTGCATTTTACGCTTGCTTATGTAGAAAATACTATAACCAGGCCAAATAAATTCTCTAAAACTTTTTACCCCAATGCGTGTGCACTAACTGCATGGGTTAAAAGCAGAGCCCTTAATTTCCCTTCATATACAGTTAACACACAATTTAGTTGTATGCAAAATTGTTTATATGCCTGGCAGGATGTACAAAACTAGCCACAAACTGGTGCAGAAACGTCCGGGCCCAAAGAGTATGATATACCATAGTGGACCTTAGTGGGGCCCCTCAGCACAGGGATCCCCAGTCATCGCCCCCGACAACAGCCCTGCTCATGTATCACACTGGTTACACTGTGGCACAACGCTAAAAAGTGTATTGTTCTCATTTTTCACCATCTAAAACTGGGTTACAGTGAGTGTTTTATCAATGTATACATCAACATATACATGCTTTTTAACAATGCGTTTATACCAGTGTAAACTGTTTTATTTGGCCTGTAAAATAAATAAATGGAGTTCTGCAGTAAAGGTTTATCCTTTTGTTATGAAAAAACACCTCCACTGGCCAAAGTCCATCTTTAAACAGAGTGGATTAAAACTCCAGGCAGCCTCTTGTCTTTGATATGCATGACAAATCGCAGGCACTTTTAAACTAAGAGCTGCTCAGTGGAAACACGGTTTCCATCACAACAGTCACAGACTCTGCACACATTCAACTGACTTCACCAGGAGCAGCCCCTGGAGTTCAGACCCAAACAACAAAATCCTTATTCCAGTGGATTCTCAATGGAGGTCACAGCTTGATACTTACCCAGCTAACCACTTTAGGTTGTAGGAATGTTTCCATTAAGTTAAAAAAATTAATCTTGAATGTTTTAGGTATGTTTAAAGAAACCAGTTTTTAGACGTTTTAACATCACTGCTTGGTTATAAGAATATTATTCAAGCATTTATTGATTCTATAATGGTTTTAAAATGGTCCAAGAATAAGGTTTTTGATATACAATATCTTACGTTAAAAACGTTTTGCTAACGCCACTGCAAGAACGTTTCTGATAATGCTGACAGAACTTTTACAGAACGTTAGCCAACGTTCTGAGAACATTCCCTGTTGGCTGAATGTGACCCATTTAAAATGCACATGCACGATTCAGAAGAAATTCGTTTTCTAACAAAGTCTGATTTATTAACGTTATTATTAACAACGTTATTGATGATTAATTATTAACGTTAGATGTCTGTGATTTCGTGCACCAAGACAGACAGTATTTAGACTTACTAAGTGAAAATGTATTGTCTGGAAGACTTTGTGCTCAGTCAACAGACATTGTAATGAATAAGTGCAAAACAAGTAAACAGTTCATCGTAACAGTTAGATGAATAAAAATACAAGGTGTCATCAAAAACATTTGCTACACATCAACACGGTACAGTGTGACAAACAAACAACGTCACATGCCGTCTAGCAGAACAGAGCTCCTCACTAGCGCCCTTCGTTTGCTAAACAAACCATTATTGACGACTTCTCCAGGCATGAACGATCAGACCTGTCTGCCTTTATATAAACAACAGCCGTTTTCTTGTAAATCTACAATAATCAAACATAATAAATGGTATCGTTTTAAACACGCAAGTTTTAACATCCTTCAGCAACCGAGGCGAGCCGTGACGCGAACGCGCTCCCGCGGTGGGAACGCTGACAACAGCAACAAGTTGCTGC
The DNA here is from genome assembly GCA_036877575.1 of Botia almorhae. Taxonomy (NCBI): domain Eukaryota; kingdom Metazoa; phylum Chordata; class Actinopteri; order Cypriniformes; family Botiidae; genus Botia; species Botia almorhae. The sequence goes on from JAZGTJ010000993.1 coordinate 67,518, forward strand.
ACGCGGCGGTGAAAATTAAGCAGCGGTAACTCAGCAGTCACGCTTTCAGATTGATCGCTCGATGCATTAAAGAGAGACAGAGGAGGAAACTGTTTTGACAGATGAACAGTCCTTTGAACCCCGAGGGGGCTTTGGGACCAAACTACACATGTTCCTGTATCAACATTCAGCTCAAATCACCGCGCTGTGGTGTTAAAACACATCCCCACAGCTCGCAGTGTAAACACCGTAATCGACCTGCACACAAAAGCCAGTCATGGTCTAAAAACGCTGTTAAAACAACTTATGCAAACTGATCACGTACGACACAGAACGTTCTGAGAACGTTGCCTAACGTTCTTTAAAAGTTCCCTCAACGTTATCAAAAGCGTTGCAGTAACATTAGTATAACGTTATGTATCTTATGCATCAAAAACGTATTTCAATTGTTAGCGGGACATTTTAAAAACTTGGTAGGAATTAAACAAATGTTTGGGTAACGTTCTTATAACCAAGCAATAACATTAATACAATGTTTAAAACATGGATGCTTTTAACGTTTCTACAACATTCAAAATAACATTAACATTTATTTCCACTTAATGGAAATTAAATAACAAAAATGGGCAAAACGTTCTTACAACCTAAAATTGTTACTTGGGGAGTTTCTTGGGCGATTTTCCTTTTTTTTTACATTTGAAATATCTGGGGAAAGTTGCACAAACCAGATGCTTAAAATAACAAATCATTTGGCGGAAATGTAAGGTGCTTAACAAAAGGTTTAGAAACAGAAATGCTATGAAAAGCAAAACAGATATATTCTTAAACGCTTCAGGAGTGGAATTTATTAAGACTGGAATAGACTTGTATTTGCTTAATGCTCAATTTCGCAAACAATAATTTAAATGAATGACTGGAGGCAGTGGAGTTCACCTCCTCTACACAGCTGACACATTATTTGGACCGCCTGAGAGGCCGAGACATTATTTTCAACCAATACAATACAATCCTCCAAAAGCTGCCTATTCACAGATATTCCCCTGCTGTCCCTCTGAATCATACATTAGCTATGAGCTGCAGGGACTTTACTGTGTGAGTCACTGTTAGATAATCCAGTAAATTAAAAGTTTAATAATGAAACGCACTTCACCTTCATCTCAGTTAATTACTTTATCACAATAATTAAATGTGTCATTTATATGTTTCATAGGGGAAAAATTCCATCAGTTATAAACAGAATGATTAATACTTAATCAGAATAAACTAATATTTTTGAATGGTCGAGAAAGATGCTTTATGGAACCAGGGTCCCTATTAGAGAAATATTATAATTTACCTGTTTAGTAACTATGGTGATTTTAATAAGGAACCCATTTACAGCATTTAACACAAGAACACTAATCTTAGACTTAGTCACTGTTAATATACTATTCTATTTTATTAAATATTGCAGAGTTTATTATAATTGATTTATACACGTCATTACCTATTTAAAATTGATGTTCCTGCATGGCTTGGGCAGAGCAAGACC